>MU185304.1:80769-117000 GCA_016904865.1 Pissodes strobi | reverse complement strand
GTGATGCTGTTCACTATAAACTGCTTTATAAAAAAGTTATTGATTTATCAGATATATAGCTAATGATTTTATGCACAGTATAGTAAGTAAGTAGGTAATCCCCCACTTGGTCCATTCCCCACTTCTTCCACAGGGCTATGTATGGTCACGTTGGGTTACGTATGAACGTGCTCATACATAACCCAACATGACCATACATAGCCATACCTGATTAAAGCAGGACATGCCCTAACGTGCTCATACGTAACCCAACGTGACCATATATAGCCCTGTGGAAGGAGTGGGGGTGGACCAAGTGGGGGATTACCTAATCGTAATCAAGATGCCCAGCAAACCAAACGCAGCAGGCAAACCAGCGGCCGCGTGCTGGCACGTACGGTATCCTAGTGGCTAAATAGCCATGCTTTGGGCCGTCCGCGTTCCACTTCTGGCACACCGATCCTTATTTATTCGGCAACGGTATTCTCTCGGCAACTTACCGGCACACCGAATACGGAATTTCATATTTCGGGCCGAAACTGGGTATCCTACGGAACGCCGCAAGTGGAATTCAGATTTTCGGCTCGAATACGGTTAGCAAGCGGTTTGTCGCCCGGTCGGACCCGCTAGTTCGTGGTTCGGCCCACGTCCGGTAAGTGAACGGTGAACCATAACCAACCTTAATTTGATGTTGACGTTGACAGAACTTTGACAAATGACACGTCAAACGTCAACCAGAACCCACGCCGCCCACGCTTGTTTATGTTTGATTTTTTTTGTGTTTATGTCTTTTCAGAGACAAGTATTGTTGTCTCTGGTGTTTTAGTTCTTATCTATGATGTTTTCAAGTTCAATCATCCATCTGCAATGCACGCCTGTCCTGTACGCAGTGAAAATTTTATCAATAATTAATAAAGAGTAAAGAGATTTTTTCTTTGTCGTGTTTACGGTTCCTACGCAATGAGTTATTCACAGAATCGATCTCAAAACAAATGGTAAGTATATACCTTACGTTTTACAATATAAACTGTTTTTAATATACCTACTTTTATGGACTAACAATGGCGTCTGCCGTTAAAAAAAGTAAATGACAAGAGCGGCGTTTGATTGCCACTCAAATGCAATGCACCTTAGGAGATTTTCCCCCCACACCTACAAGGGGGGTTCTGGAAGGACTTTCAAATGTTTTTGCTTTTCCTGACGACAATCCAAACGATTCTGATGATAATTCAAATATTTCCAAAATTTCATCTAGTCGTATACGTGATAGTGATACTGCATCAGTCCAGTCAATCCCCACTAGTTTCACTGGAGAACCTGAACTCGTTAGGGACATGTGTGAGCTCTCACAAGAGCCAGGGCCATCAGAAGAATATATGTTGTTAGAGTCTGAGTATATATTTAGCTCAGATTCTGATGAAGTCATCAATAATGGATTTGGTAATCTCGCTGGCAATAGTACCGAGGCCTTGACTGAGGTATTACATCAATTTATTGAAAACCCTAGTAGTAACTTTTCGAGGGAATGGTCCCTGAGAAATAATTTAACCCATAGGTCTTTGACTGAACTATTACAATGGTTTTCTACAAATCATCAGTAACTTACTCAAAGATGCTCCTACATTATTAAAAACACCTAGATATGCTAGTTTTAGATTAATGGGTGAAGGTTTGTTTTACTATTTCAGTTTAAGTCGAGGGATAAAAACAATTCATAGTAAATATGGCAATGAATATTTTCTCAATGATAGTCATGAGGTATTATATAATTTAAATTTTAATGTAGATGGATTGCCAATACATGAAAGTAGTAAAGAATCTTTTTGGCCAATTCTGCGTCATATAACAAATTATGCTTAAGAACCTCCTTTTATTGTAGCACTTTACTGTAGGCCAGGCAAACCACCTCTTAATGATTGTTTTTTCAAATTTTTGCAGCAGAAGTTAAAGGATTGTATAAAAATACATTAATAGTAGGCAAAAACATCATTTAGATGATTTATTTTTCAGAAATGCTGGAACGCATGCTGCACGATATTCAAGCAATAAAACTAGATGTCAAAACTCTCATACAAGATTCGTACAATACTAAGTTAACAGAATGTGAACAATTGGATAGGCAACACCATTTTTAAGAATACGACGATCTTCAAAGGTGTAAAAATTTGATAGAGACCAATAAAATGGTAATAATTATAAAAATTTTAAATTGCTTTTGTTTTTCTTAACATTCAGTATTTAATTTTCTCCTTTAAATGCATTTCTGTATAGCTAAAGAGAGCAGAAGCAGAAACTCGATTTGGATATTTTTGATTGATAAATTTTTTTTTAGCAAGCATCAATTTTCTTGTTAGGAGTGAGAGATTTAAATGATACTACCCGGAAAATATTATCCTTATTAATAAGTCACAACCTGTCCTTAATGATTAACTGGATAGAGGTAAAGGAAAAGGGCAGCTGACAGGCGAAAATTGACAAATGTATTAAAGCTAATTACGGTAAGATATTAAAAATATCTATTTTTTAGAGGGAAGGATAAAAATTCTGGAAAATAAAGAGCTTTTTAAGTGTTTATGAAAATTAAATTGTAAATGTACATAATTCATTTAGTATTTGAAGTAATATGTAAAATAGAAAAAAAGTAAAATGACATATATTTTATTTTAACGGTTTGTATATGATTTTTTAGGTGCTGTAAGGAAAAATCGGGCAACAGCAAACTCTACAAACACATAGAGATAGACAATTATTATATTAGGAGCTGGATAAAAAATGCTCCTGATAGAGCAGGACGAGCGAACCGTAGAAAAAATAAAGCTTAGCGATACAAGTTTAAAATAATTTACTTTTAATATATACTTACTATTCTCATGTGATTATACAGGTTGTCTCTAAGGTCTGTATGCATTAAAATTATATTTATTTGATTTCACAGTACTAAGAATTTGTTTATTTTTGCACTTGGTACACAAGATGCATCTAGTACCAAGTGAGCATTTATTTTTGTTTTAAAAAATACACTTATCTTATGTAATAAAATATATTTGTTTTATTGCTAAAATATAAATTCTCTTTTTACTGGCCGATCCATCAATTATATGCATTTGTTAAACTTATTTTGATAGGTGGGTATACCATATGGCTTCGACGAAATTTCTACATGTTTTGTTATTTTTCAATGAAATTTAGTTTTTCAGGAACTACTATATGCATATAATGCTATAAAAATAATTTTATACAAAATTGCCTTAATGTCATAATAAGCAGATTCCTACAAATACAATACAGGATGCCATAAACATTACACAACAAAAAGCATTGATTTATTGTTTGTTTTTTCAGGTTTAACAAATATATTTTTCAGCAAATAAATTATGCATATAATATGTTAAAAAATCAATTTATACAAAATTTTAAATATAATTATGTTTTTGTACATCCTAAAAATTATTCTGTTCTTTATTGTCATTTATGCAAATCGTTTTGTATATAAATTGAAAATTTTATTTTACCTACCAGGATGGATTTTGCAAAAATATGACAATAAGGTTTTATAAAAGCACAATTTTAATCATTCATAAAATTGATTTTTTAGCATAATGTGCAGGGTCATTCCATATATATTAACCCATATTCTAGCGGCTTTTTTATGCAACTTGTGCCAACATTTTGAACTTCCGATATTTTTTTGTAGTCTCAAATAAGATTTTTAAAAGCTCAGATGAAAATATATAACTTTCTCCATTGCAACTATTTGATATCTCCTTAAAAAAAGCCGCTAGCAAAATATACGGAATGACCCTGTGCATATACTATTTGTAGAAAAAAATATATTTTTTTGAATCTAAAAACAAAATAAAAATGGGTGTGCTTTCGGCAAGTGAGAGGAGGGCCCATTTGCGGGCCACCAGTGCCTTGCCTTTACCCACTCGGCTGTGTCACCAGCGGCTCGCCAATGGTACGTGGACGGCTTGCCGTCGCAGGTTTGGTTGGCCGACTCTCTGCCACCCTTCGGCCAGGCGGACATGCCCTACTTGCACGCCGCGCCGGCAGCCGTATGAGGGCCGAATACGGCCGTTCGGCGAGACGCTCTCGGGCCGTTGTCGGACCAGCTAGTCTGTGTTTGCTGGGTGGCGTCAACTAAAGACGTGAAGTTAATGTCGGCTGATAAAAGACGTTTAAAGTGCTGCAAAACCAAATATAGCAGTGTAAATACGTTTATAATATGTGGAAATTTCTACCACAATTCATGTGCGATAAGAGATTGGGGTGAAAAAGTAATATTTATAGATAATTCCGGTCTGATGTGCAAGGAACACGAGGGAACGCTAACCTCTGTTGACGAAGCAAAAAACGCAGAAATACGTCTCCTGAAGGAGCTGGTGGCTGAATTAAGAAGCAAGAATGCAATACTAGAAGAAAATAATGCATTGCTGAAAGGAACAATCAAGTTACAGGAAGAAAAACTTGAGGAAAATGCAAGGTTAGTGCAAGAAAAAACAGCAGTAAACATCGGGACTCCTGCCAAAACCAGTGCTTCATCATCATTGGAAGGCGCCCGCGCCGATCAGAGCGTGGCTGTCGATATTCTAAATTCTAAAATCCAAAGTGACAGTAGAAGCTCAAATGATTCGGTTGTAGTGTCAAACAACGTTCTACGTCATGATGACACCACAAATGTCACAACAAATGACTCAAATGGCGGTGTTGATAATGGAAAGCAAAACCAAATCCAAGAAAAGGGCCCAGAAGTCCCGGAAAACCACTGGGAAAGACAAAGGCAACGGGGTTTTAGACGCCCAAACAAACCAAATATCAAAACCTCTGATCGGGAAAACCTAAAAACAAGAAGCCGCCCAGAGCCTCTGAGGGGCAGTTGCAACAACCCCGCCACTGCCACTCTCAAAACAGCTTAACGAATAGCATCTGTATTCGTATCAGGATTAGCAATAGATGTTACAGCAGAAAACATCATAAAAATTTCTCAAATTGAGCGGCCTTGATGGTGGCTGCTCCTGCGAGAAAATGAAAACAAAAGAGAACAATACAGGGGATCCCTCAAACTTTCAGTTCCTCACATTGACAGAGATAAGTACTTAGCGTCCTCACTCTGGCCTGTGGGAATCATTATTAACTATTTTCTGAATATCCAGATCCACATGAGGGTAAACCAGAGGGAAAACAAGTAACAAATCTAAGCATTATGCATATTAATGCCAGATCTCTCCGAAACAAAACAATGAATGAACTGGAGTCATGTGTATTACTGAACATTGGCTTACTAAAGAGGAAATAGGTGTTCTGCAGGTGGTGCTGCCTTCTCATCTAGGAAGGAATTCATTGGTGAAGGTACTCTCATCGTAGTTAAACATAACCTTAAATTGTGTCCAGCAAATATAAACACAGACTTTATTATTGAGAAAAGTCTTTATATTTTAGCCTTTTATCGCTCACCTTCTGGGGACCTTGACACCTTTTTGGTGGCAACTGATGGGGTTCTCTCCAGACTTGCCACAAGGGGAAGGGTTCTTCTTGCGGGTGATTTCAACATCAAATTCAACACTGAGGCAGCAGATACAAACAGGTTTTGTGACCTGATGGAAAGCTACGAACTGAGACAAACAGTGTTTGGAGACATGGGACTTCCTGACGCATGATGTGGATGTTCAGAGAGGGTGTGATGTTTTTATGAGGGCCTTAGAGAGTGCTTGTACACAGGCTTTTCCTGAAAAAATATATGAGGTAAGACCTGACCACCTTAGCAACATTCCCTGGTTCAGCAATGAGCTTAGAGCAAGGCGAGACCATCTTGCTTTCCTTGGAGAACTACAACGCCAGTACAACTTTGTTGAAACTAGGAATGAGTATAAAAATTTTAGAAAACTGTACAGAAGGCACATTAGGGAAGTGAAAATCGATTTCAATGACCGTATGATTCAATCCTCATCAAATCCTACTAGAACAATGTGGCAGATAGTAAATAACCTTAGGGGTAAAAATACAGTATCAAAAACGGAAAATGCCAGCATAACATCTAATGAATTTAACACTTTTTTTCTGGTATTGCCCACTCTGTTGTGCAAAACATCCCTAAACCTGACAAGGATCCCAATGAGTACCTTTCAGCTCTGGAGGCCCCGACTTTTGCATTTAGGGAGGTCACTTTTAATGAGGTTAGGGAAGTAATTAATGAGCTAAAAAATAATCTATGGGCTTAATGTGAAGTTAATCAAAACAGCAAAAAATTGCATCCTATTACCTTTAACTAAATTAATAAACCTATGCTTAAAAAATAGTGTTTTTCCCGATTGTCTTAAGGAAGCTGTTGTAAAGACAATTTTCAAAAAGGGTGATCCGTCAGTGCCTAACAACTAGAGACCAATTTCTCTCCTTTCCATCTTTTCAAAGGTTTTGGTGAAGTGTATTGCTATGCAGATAGTTGAACACATTGAACGAAATGAATTATTTACGGTACACCAATGGGGGTTTAGAAAGGACAGGAACACTGTCAAGGGAATTTTAGATCATGTCTCGGGCGTAGCGGAGGCATTTAATAGGAAACAATATGACTCAGTTTTGTTTTATGACCTAAGCAAGGCTTTCGACTGCGTCGACCATGGGATCCTTCTTAGTAAACTCCAGCATTATAAATTTTCGACTAGCAGCATCCAACTCATCAAATCATATCTGGAATCCAGATGGTGAGGGTTGGTGAGGTGACATCAGCAAGGAGCAGAATTGACATTGGAGTCCCCCAAGGCTCAATCCTGTGGCCTATACTCTTCTTAATTTATGTTAATGACTTGCCAACTAACGATAGGAATGAAAAATACACACTCTATGCTGATGACACAACGGTGGCCTTCCCTGCTGATACTTTGGAGGAGTCATTGAGGGGTTCCATGGTGGCGCGATAGAGAGTCGAGGGCTGGTTTTGTTCAAATCGATTATTGTTAAATATGGAAAAGACTAACAGAGTCATCTTTACAATGCGCGAACTGAATGTACCCAATCCCAGTGAGGTGAATTTTTTGGGGTTTGTGTTGGACCCGAAGGTGCAATGGGGAAATCACATAGGTGCCCTGTCAAATAAGCTTAATAGGTCTATATTCGTATTAAGGCATATATCCCAATGTGTCTCGATCAGTGTTTTAAGAACAGCATATTTTGCTATATTTAAATCACACATTGTATACGTGATCTTGGTTTGGGGGCATTCAGCGAATGCGCACAGAATATTTGGATTGCAGAGGAGAGCTGTGAGAATTGTGAGTGGCTTGCGTTATCGGGATGACTGTCAGCATGTGTTTGTGAGTATGAATCTGTTAACTGTACCCTCTTTGAACATACTGGAATGCTTTCTGCATGTCAGGAGGAATGTTGAAGAATTCAGGACTCACGCAGACGTTCATGACCATAACACTCGAGGTAGTGGACACTTGGTACCGGTATTCTGGCGCTTGGGAAGGTGTCAGCAAGGTCCGGGGTACTGGGCATTAAAAATGTTTAATGCTCTACCATTAAACAAACATTAGAAGTTTATCAATTCAGCCCTTTAAAGCAAGACTAAAAAGGTTCTTAATAAGTGAGGCTTTCTATTCAACAAATTATTATTTTAACTCTGATTTTAGTGTGTTGTGAACTGTTCATTTTAATTTTAATCTATAATGAGTATTGTATTAATCACTTGTTTTATTATTTTATTATTTTGAGTAATTAGGTATCTAATTTAAGTAATTTTAATTGTTGTTAAAAATAAAATTGACCTGTGTGACACTTTTTTTGTGATTGACATTAATAAATTATTGAGTATTGAGCATGGAGTAGTACGTATGATTGAAGTGTCGCATATATATCTATATATATTGTTTTGAGCCTCGAGTATTTTATAATCTACCATGGAACTTTCGCATATATTCCTATGTAAACCATTATAGTTACATATATTTTGATGGTGCGCCCGACAGAATTACATATCTAATGTAAGTTGTAATTGATTTCACGTTTCATATTAGTATTGCTATGCCAATTGTCACCAGTTCTGTACATTTCTATATAACCCAGATTTTTGTACCATTGTACATGTTGCATGAAGTCGATACGGCTACCAAAGCCGTATGGGTAATTTGTTAATATATTAGATTTATTTAATTTAACTAAACATCTTTCTTTTCGACCATAAAACGCAGAATTACGCTATCTTTAAAAACGCAACGCTTACTCACTTGTCGCCTGCTTAAAAAGCTCCTGTTTTATTTTAACGAATAATATTATCATTACCTATTCCTATTTAGGCCTTGATACCGCTCGCAGGGTTCTAAATATTTAAACATATATCCTTCCTTGCTTCCGCTCGCCAGGGAAGGTATATAAAAAATCTGACAATCAAAAGGCAGGTCGCCACACCTATCATTATAGGTTCCAAATTAATTTGGGCCATAATGTAGGAGATAATTTAATAAAATATATTAAAAATTCATGAACATGAATATTAAAGCAAAAATGTTTTAATAAACGTCTCTTTGTTTCAGGAGAATATCCAGCAGCCATGCAGCATGGGGGCCAATTGCGACTGGAGTACCCCTTCACAATAATTTTCTTAAGTCTCTTGGTGACGCTAGCAACTCCAAGACACATATTTCCTATGGACGAGTTGATACTAAAAACGATGTGAATATGGTGAGAACGGCACAGTGCGAAAATGACCAAAGCGTGATTGAGAAAGTGATTTTATTTATTAGAAAGGCTGTACATAAAAAAGAGTTAGTTATTTATAAGAAAATGGTGAAGTAACTGAAAGGCAGTAATTATTTATAAACGTCCAGCTACATCGAACACAGAACAAGAGTTAAGTGATTAAGAGATATTTTTGACCATATTGAATTGGCATAGAAGTTTGTAAATATTAGTGAAGGCAATATTAACTATAAAGAAACCGTGTTCATATTTGTGAGATCTAAGGCGTAGTATATCAGTAAATCAATATTACTTTAAGCAAAAAATACTAACATTTAAATATTTTATGTTTTTATTTAAAAATTCGAAATCGTAACTACCATTCTTGGTCTATCTAATGTACTAATTGGAATGTAACAGATTTTTATATAAAATACGTTTAAAATAAACGTGTGATTCTTTCATGTACTATATAAGGATATACTGAATGTTTAAATGCATTTTCAGAAACTACTGCACAAACAGATTTCTAAAATGCAAAATACGCAGTTTAAATGAATGAACTATTACTTGGTGAAAATCAATTTCTAATAAAAGGTTTGGTAAGTAAAAATATTCTTTTATTTCTGCAATTTAAAATAATCTCTTGACATCTTTCGCTAACACTGTAGCTTCGTCAGGATGCAACTAGAATAATGAACAAGTCTGTCCTTATTTTACAGCCTAATATAACCAAACGGGTTTCTCGGAAATATGTCTAGCTGAATAAATTTAGAGATGATGTATTTGATAATTCAGTAAATAGCTAGAATGTTTAAGTATGTTTATTTCAAACGACTAGAGGAGATTTAATTTCAGAATATTCTCGTGTTTGTCTAATAGCTATCGCTTTTTATGAGATTAGATATTTGTGGTTTAAGTTATTTGACTCATTTCCACAAAGCTCATCGAGAAACCACAGTCACAGACATAAATGAAAATGATTTTTTACAAAAGGTCTTAGGCTTTCTAACCCGAGAACATATACCCTGCTAATAGGGATCCTATTCACTTTCAACGTTCAATTTAATTGATAACACAATATGTAAAAGTTTGTATAATTATAGAGCAAACTCCTAACTTACCGATTTGGACTGGTAAAGTGCCAACCAAATAGTCAGTGAAGACTAAATATAATGGGCAATACTAAGCTTCTCACCCTTCAAGCCCTGCTACACTGGGGCTTGGATGACTTACTGCCGCACTTGCTAAAGATGTTCTAGGCATGCCTTGCGCTGCGCTACATCCCGAAGGCATGGAAAGAAGTAAGAGTGATGTTCACACCAAACGCAGGAAGGATGGATTACACTGTCCCCAAAGCTTACCGACCAATCAGCCTAAAATACTTTGTGCTGAAAGCTTTGGAGAGGCTGTGTGAGCGATATTTGAGGGACTGTGTACTGGTCAACAGACCGCTGCATCCCAGCCAACATGCGTACACTTCGGGATGATCGACCGACACGGCCTTGTATTCAGCAGCGAGCCGGATCGAGAGATTGCTAGATAATAAGGAGTCCACCTTACTGATGACGCGGGTGCGTTTGATAAAACCACCTTTGGAAAAATCAATGCAGCCTTAACAAACAGGGGTGTCCCTCTTGCTGTCAGTGGCTGGATTTTTGAACATGCTGTTAAAGAGACGTGTACAAATAAAGGTGGAAGACACTGCACTGAGAGGCACAGTTGCCAGAAGCTGCTCGCAAAGAGGCGTTTTATCGTCACTGCAATGAAACCTTGTTCTCGACAGCCTTTTGCATCGCCTTAGCTCAGATGGATTCTACACCAGCTTATGCTGACGAGCTAACGATACTGCTCAATGGAAAGTTCGAAGGAGCCCTATGCAATCGTATGCAGAGTGCCCTTCGCTTAATCGAAGAGTGGTGTAGGGAGCACTCCCTGTCTGTAAACCCCAGGAAGACGGAGATGGTGCTCTTCATCAGAAAAAGGAGGACGGAGCCACTACGGCCTCCGACCCCCCTAAACATACAACTTAATTTTGCGTCTTAGGTAAAATACCTTGGGGTCTCCTTCGATGCTAAATTAACCTTGAATCTTCATTTAGAACGAAGACTAATGAAGGCATACATTTCTTATGAACAGTTCCGCAGGACCGTAGGGGAAAAACCTGGGGGTTATCATGTGGATCTATACTGCTATCAGAAGGCCCATGATTTCCTATGGAGCCGTAGTTTGGTGGCCCAAGAGTCAACAAAAAATGGCAATCCTTAAGCTCAGTCAGGTACAGACAACTGCCTGCCTAACCATAACGGGAGCTATGAGAACAGCCCCAACCAAAGCCATGGAAGTAATGTAGTCCTTGCCGCCCCTAGATATTTATCTAAAGGAAGTGGCTCAGAGTCGTTGATGTGCACACCAGAATAGAGTGTGGAGAGATTAGATGCCACCTGTGGGAAGGGGCAGTCGGAAGGCTGCCACTACTGCAGGCCAGCCCAGACAACATACCTCCCAAGTGTGTCTTAGACAAACTATACGATGTACACATCAAACCAAATGAGCCTCTAACCGAAGGTGCAGTTAATATTTTCGTAGATGGCTCAAAAACTCAGGAAGGAGCAGGCTGTGGAATTTACTCCCGAAGCTTGCGAATTGAACTCAAATGGTTTATGGATGGACATGCAAGCATAGTTACGTCTGAACTTGCTGTTAGCCGCAAAAGAGATTTTTCGCAGGAATACTGAGGACAAGACTATTAAAATCTACAGGAACAGATACAAACAGTACTTGCCCTGAAAAGATATAAACTTAAAGCCAAGTCAGTACTAGAATGCCCGCACAGACAGAATTTCTGTGTGCTGGGTTAAAGGACGTGTACGCACAGTGCGAAGGTAACAATTTAGCGGATACATTGAGGTCCGTAAAGTTAGCCCCCAAAGTATGTTTTTTCCCTGAAAATTTCAGGATGGTTAGTGCTTCGTTAGTGCTTTTTAGAGCTTCAAAAAGTTTCGTTAGTGCTTCTTTTGGTTTACGAGATATTCAAGATTTAAAATTTAAGGTCAGCCTCCAAAGATCGGGTCAAATTTAGTCTCATTCTTTAGTGCTTCGTTAGTGCTTTTTAGTGCTTAAAAAAGTTTCGTTAGTGCTTTTATAGTTTACGAGATATTCAAGATTTTATATTCAAGGTCAGCCCCCAAAGTGTTTAGGATCGGGTCAAATTTAGTGTCATTCTTAAGTGCCTCGTTAGTACTTTTTAGTGCTTCATAGAGTTTCGTTAGTGCTTTTATAGTCTACGAGATATTCAAGATTTTATATTCAAGGTCAGCCCCCAAAATTGTTTACGATCAGGTCAAATTTAGTGTCATTCTTTAGTGCTTCGTTACTGCTTCAAAGGGTTTCGTTAGTGCTTTTATATCTTACGAGATGGGTCAGCCCCCAAAGTATTTAGGATCAGGTCGAATTTAGTGTCATTCTTTAGTGCTTCGTTAGTGCTTTTTAGTGCTTCAAAGAGTTTCGTTATAGCTTCTTTTTTTTCGAGATATTCAAGATTTTAAGTTCCTGCACAATGGCGAATATCTATTATTGGTGCAGGTTCTACATGCAAATATTTAATGTGTATCTAAATCTTAAATATCCCGTAAACCAAAAAAGCACTAACGAGACTTCTTGGAGCACTAAAAAGCACTAAAGATTGACGCCAAATTTGACCCCATCCTAAACACTTTGGGGGCTGACCTTGAAATAAAATACAATTGAATCTCTCGAAAACAAAAGAAGCACTAACGAAATTCTTTGAACCACTAAAAAGCACTAACGAAGCACTAAAGAATGACACTAAATTTGACCCGACCTTAAACACTTTGGGGGCTGGGCTTGAATATAAAATCTTGAATATCTCGTAAACTATAAAAGCACTAACGAAACTCTTTGAAGCACTAAAAAGCACCAACGAGGCACTTAAGAATGACACTAAATTTGACCCGATCCTTAACACTTTGGAGGCTGACCTTGAATTTAGAAACTTGAATACCTCGTAAACCAAAAAAGCACTAAGGAAACTTCTTGCAGCACTAAAAAGCATGCACTAACGAAACACTAAAGAATGACGCCAAATTTGACCCAATCCTAAACACTTTGAGGGCTGACCTTGAAATAAAATAAAATTGAATATTTTGAAAACAACAGAAGCACTAACGAAACTTCTTGAAGCACTAAAAAGCACTAACGAAGCACTAAAAAATGACGCCAAATTTGGCCCAATCCTAAACACTTTGGGGGCTGACCTTGAAATAAAATAAAATTGAATATCTCGAAAACAAAAGAAGCACTAATGAAACTGTTTGAAGCACTAAAAGGGACCAACGAAGCACTAATCATCCTGAAATTTTAAAGGAAAAAAACATACTTTGAGGGCTAACTTCACGGACCTGATAAATTGGCTAGAAAGGCAGCTTTATAGAAGCCGGCCTTTCAAACCTACCTACATTGATATATATGATAAAAAAGATCATCCATGAACACTTTAGGGCAAGATGGGACGAAATAAGTAACTGTCGACTGGCCAGGGAGCTACTAAGCTACCCTAATGGGTCTGTAGCAAACCCATACCTGGTATTGCGCTTAAAACCCCTTTTAAGTGAGTTAGCAATATAAAATAAATAAGAGATTACCTACCCTTAAGGATGCGGCCAGCGCAACATGTGCTCCGACTGCTCGTCGATGTGGGAGTGAGTCAAATTATTTAGTTTTGACCAGGGCGCCGCTAGTTTGAAATAACTAAATCCGCAAACCCAAACTAGAAAATCCTCGGTCTTGAGAATCCTTAAGGACGATTATGCATTTCAGAGCAAATAAAAGACGGTACAATCGTGCAGGTTTAAGTTTATTGGGCGCTGTTAGGTTTGACATTAACGTGTCGTCATATTTCATTCAATATACAGAATGATATAAAAGAATGTAAAAGGGCCTAAAGTGACAACAAAAAATAATAAGTTAATATATGCTCAGCAATATAGAACTAGATCAGTTGTGTATACATACACACTGTAATTTTAATTAAATTGAATTATAATGGAAGTGAAATAGATAAAAGAATGATCGAACAATTGTTAGGCACGTTTGGTTATATCGGAAGTAACAATATAACAAACCAAATGATTACGAAAGATCAAAATCAATTTAAACAACTTAATAATAAACACAATATGCATAAGATATCTATCGCCTCATCATGCTAGTAAGAAAAAGTCATCAGGTTAATATTTATTACTACTAAACCTTGTGCGCGTCTACCATGGTATACGTGTCGCAGTTGTACATAAATAAACCTTAAAGGCCCCCTTACACGGTCAAAATTATTGCATCAATATCGATATTGATCAACACATTGATCATCTGAGTGGTATATTGAAACACAAATATTGATGGAAAAAGTATTGAAGAAAATTAAAATGGTTTAATTTTTATTGAAGACCAGTCAATATATTGAGGCCGCGTCAATAAGTATTTTCACGTGTGAGAGGTATATTGTCATATTGTGTAATATTATAACGTCAGTCATTAGCAAGTTGTTGGTGCACAGCGCTTAGCTATAGCGCGGAGGTACAGAAAAATTCTAAATTATTACGTGTTTTGCGATGGAAACTGATAAAAATTCGAGTACAGCTAGTACAAAAGTAAAAAGTCTAGGAAAAGACAGTGAAGAGGTTGAATTCAGCGGATAGAGGAGAGGAAATTTATTTTAAGACGCATAGAGATACATATTCTATTTATATTTTGAAGTCTAAAGATAAAGGGTCTTATTATATATAATTGTATTGTTTCATTTATTTAATAAATTTGTATTTCAGTTATGATGTTTAAACGCTGATGAGGTATTTTAAACCGAAAATAATTATATAAAAAAATTTGAAAACTTGATAAATGAAAAAAGAATTTCGGTAAATGTGCAGTTTAGGGGCTCTTGATAAAAACGAGTTTTCAAATTCTTGTTTTCGTTTTAAAATAGTCTATTTATATAGGGTGTTCCTGTTTTTGTAGCAGGACTTTTATAGAAAAAAGAATTTTGAGACAAAAAGTTCTGGCGAAATCAATGCAACCAGCTGCTGAAACAGTTGTTCATCCATTCGCAAAAAATTGCGGTAGTCGTCAGGCTCAGTAGTGTACTAAATCGTCGGAGTAGTTCCCCATATCCATTACTCGGCCATTTCTCCTATCAGCTTTTGATTGACACGTTTCTTTGTCTCCTGTTGTTCTTCTTCTTAAGTGCCACGGCTAGCGCAGTTATGGTTATTTCATCCATCTTTGTTGAAAGCACGATCGTAACTGCCACTGTTAAACAATGTTATTGAGTCATGTGAGGGGAATCCAATTTTAACACATATTGCGTCAATAATATTGACCGTGTAAGGCGGGCCTAACGATTCAGTTTATGAAATACCGTTATGTAAAATTATTATAACCAGAGAGTCAATAAGTAAGAACGACAATGTTTATCATTTATCATAATATAAATCAAATTGCAAGAATAAGGAAATAACACAAAAATAAAACTATGAGCATTAATCTAACCACACTAGTAAATAGTATCCCTAGCAGAGATATACTCATTTAAATTAGCACTGGTCAGCTATGCTTACACCTAAACAGTTCCAAAAATATCTATATCAATACAACGCAGAAAGAAATAAAACACGCAATCTAATACAACGCTGAAAATACTAATACCACGCCAATAGCATTATGTAGAAGATCACAAGCGTTCTGTGTACATAGAAGCACACCCAATCTGTTTTAAACTACACACTTATCTTATGTGTTTGTTCTCCGCCGATATCACCTCCGGCAGATGGCTGCTGCTAGGCGTCTTGGGACCCATAAACTTTCAGTGGCATTTGAGCTAGTACCCACCTGGACATCCCGTAATTTTGTGGCTGCAGTCGGTAACAAAAGAAACAAATAACTGTACTCACTGGTAGCTACTTTGTTAGCTCATTAACTCGCTCCAAATAAAACCCTAGCTACGTGGTTTTTAGTGGTGATGACGAATGGGAGCAAGGCTCTCTTCTACAGGCACCCCTTGAGGAAGAAAACAGCGTTTTTTGTTCCGGAATCTTTCGTACGTGGCCAGTTACCATGCGACGCGCTTTCTGAGTAATAAATTTTCCTAGTTTTTATTATATATTTTTTTAAAAGAGAAAAAGATGTCAAATGCTATGACGAGTTCCACCGAGATTAGTATTAGTGTACAAATACAGCTAAAACAATTACCCGGCAGGTCGGAGTGCAAGGCCCTGTAGCAAGCTGTAGAGTTAGCGAGCAATTGACCCGCTGCTCAATTAACCGGAGAAAGGTTCATTGGGCGCCACCGAGTTCGTTACGGACCAAACTGGAGATCCCGCGTTATTCGTGGAACTTGCTGCAGGATCCTCACTCTCCAAGGTGTACCTAGTCGGTAGGAGCACAAAAAAAACAAAAATGCCACCACCTATTCGTTAGCAAATTCAAGATAAATAAATTGAAAACTTCCGCGGATGAGCCAAATAAAACGCGCCACAAGTACAATATTATCTCTTTATTTGAAAAGATTTAAGATAGGCGACGAGCCAGAAACAGTGATGATAAAAAATGTATATTGAAATGGCTGATTCTAAACTATTTATATATAAATTACGGTACCCTACCGACAATTGTAGGCAGTTCAAAAAACTAATCAACTAACAACGAAATTATAACTATTAAATAAAATTGTTCATCAGTGGTTGTACAAAACTCTAGGTTGATAAAGTGGTAAATGATTGAATTAAGGAATTGGCACCAGTTAAGTGCTCCAGAGGGGAAAAAAACTTAGTTAGAGTTTTGTCTTACCAAGTCTGGTGCAGATAATATTCATACCATATTGATAAAAGAATTGAAGTATGATCTATATAATGAACAAAAAGCACTAAAATAAACTTCAATGAAAAATTATACTAAACAAATTTGACAAATAAATGGTCTGAATGACCTTCCAATATGATTATCAAATAGAAAGCATAACCCTTCCTGAATTTTAATAAGTCAAGAGAAAAGTTCAAGTACGGTCCACATAATGAACAAAAAGCCCTAAAATATACTTAAATAAAATCATCGTACTAAATGAATTTGGCAAATAAACGGTCCGAACAACCTTCCAATATTAATATCAAAAAGATAGCGTGCCTCTATTTTAATAAATCAAGAATAAAGTTCAATAAGGTAAACAGCAATGAACGAAAATATGCGAAGATATGCAATTTGCACTGAATAACCGGGGTCTGATGGCTTCCCTTAGTAACGAAAACTAATAATAAACAAAACTGCAGTACCTAACCACTAACAACCGAATTTCCCGGTTTAGTGTCTAATTAAGAGTCGAAATCAACTACCCACACGAATCACTAGAAGTAATTGCAAGAGTAATTATTAAAATTAATGATAAAAACAATAATTCCCCATTGCAACAATTCTAACTTCGGTAACAAAATAAACTCCATGAAATTAGCAGTTCTTGCATTAATTGCAACTTATTGCTGTAGACAATAGATGCCTTTGATAAAGCAACATAGAAATCAATGGTTATATTTTGCACTCACTCCTAAACCGCTACGGAAAGTTCAAATAAATTACACTACTAAATTATAGAAAATCTACATTACATTTCGTCCGAAATAAAATAAAAACGATTAATTAAGCTAATCGCAAGACCCCGTGAATAAATAATAATGACTATTTCTTTCAAATATAAAAGCCCAAAAGCCTTAATCAATCTCTAATTACTATGACGCCATGCCGACTAATTAAGCTACTAAATCGAGTTCGAAATGAAAGAAAACGATTAATTGAATCAAGCGCGAAGCCCAGCGAGTAAATACAAATGATTAAACCATCCGAATACAACGCCTATAAGCCTTAATTAATCCCTAATCAAAATAACGTCACGCCGATTCATTAAGCTAACTAAATCGAGTCCGATATGGCTTAAAACGGTTAATTTAATAATTATTAAATAATAAACTAGGCCATCCGAATAATAAAAAAACTATCAACCTTAATTAATTTCTAATTAAGAGGACGTCATGCCGATCAATTAAGCTATTAAATCGAGTCCGATATGAATCAAAAGCGAAATTAAACAAAAATGCAATTAATAAAGACACAAAAAACGCAAAATATCTGATCCTTAATGTCACGCGAGAAAGATATAAAATCGAATTGATATCGGAACTAAATTTTGTACTACGAGCGGACGCAGGAATAGTACCAGGAGCGTACTAGAAATTCAGTTATAGTTAAATTCACTTATAGTTAGTGACCCAAAACGGAATGTCACAACCAAATAAAATCTTGACTTCAGAAAAAAATCCAACAAATCTACAGTCAATTACTTTATTCCACCAAACTGGCAGCTATGCCAACTTCTCTAGCCCGAAATAAGATTATCCCCGCGAGGGCGAATTAGAAATTCTAAAACTTTTAATCGGGCTTACGCACTACCCTCTCTTTGGAGGGTTTACCAAGAAAGGGCACGAGGTCAAGTCAAGCTCGACCACCTCGAACGCCACCGTTCAATGTTTAAGGGCCAGAAAACATTCTTCAATACGCAATAAAACGTACCTAAGGCTGCATGATATTATGTATTGCTGGCAGTTTTTAGTTTAGCATTTAACGGGCCTATCTCCAAAACTAAAAAAGATATACATACAAATTATGAACAATATTGCAAACACACGGCTGCCTAGCCGACAGGCTATTGTATTGTATTGTATTGTATTGTATCTAAAGGGGTCGCTCGGTTTTTCAGCCCTTCTTCAGTTAGACCTAAAAGGTCTTTTGTGACTACCCTGCTTTTGATTTCCCCAGAAATGCCTGCACTTTTCGCGAAGTTCAGGATATTTCTAGGGACTAGTTGTATAATATCCTTGGGATTACAATACATACTACTCGTTCCAGATATTTTAGCCTTTGGCGGGTCAGTTCTCTACATTCGCATAGAATGTGTTCCGTAGTTTCGTTTGCTGAGTTGCAAAATCTACAACGTGGATCCTCAGTCTTTTCTATGTTGTGGAGATGGTATCTCCATGGTCCATGACCTGTTAGGAAGCTCGTGACCATTCTTAGATCGTTTTTATGGAGCTCTAGTAGCTTCTTAGTGTATTCAGGCTAGTGCAATATGAATCTTTTCGCCTGTCGTTGTCCTGGAGTGTTTCTCCAGTAGGCTCCTTTCTGCCTTTTTTCCCACTTATTGAGGTCCTCACCGAGGTGTCCTCTGGTGGTTCCACAGAATGGTTCAGGTCCGTAGAATGGACTCTGTGCTCCTTCTCTGGCCAATTGGTTGGCAATTTCATTGCCTTCTACTCCTTCGTGCCCTGGCACCCACAACAGAGTGACTCTGTTATGTTTAGCCAGCTGGTTAAGAGCATTCCGGCATTCCCAGGCAAGCTTTGAGTCAAATTCGCACGAGGCTAGTGCCTTTAAAGCCGCCTGGCTGTCGGATAGTATATTTATGGTTGCGCCTCTCGGTTTTCTTTTGATGCATTCAGAGGCGCACGGTTCAATGGCATGGATCTCTGCTTGGAATATGGATGGGGCTTTACCTAGATATTTTGACATCCTCCATTTAGGACCATAAACCCCGGCGCCGACCCCTTGTTCCACTTTATACCAATGTACCTCATGCGGGCTTTAGTGCTCTCATTGTTGGGCGATCTTTTATGATCACCTTAAAGGAGCGTTGGAAATCCCTTGTCTTTGGTATATGGTCTGCTGATTCGGGTAGCGATTCGACTCTCATGGTGTCCAGAGTCTTTAGATGGCCAGTCAGATCACCTGACTTAGTTGATTGGGTCTGGATTACTCTGGACGGGCTTAATAGTCTTTTCCTCTATTTTGGTCCACCAGACCAGTGATGCGTATGTGACTATTGGTTTTACAACCGTAATGTATGACCAATAAATCATCTTGAGTTTTAAACTCCATGTTTTGCCAAAAAGTCTGCGGCATGCCCAAAGTGCCGCTGTTGCCTTTTTGGTAGTCCTTTCTATATGTTCATTCCAGTTAAGCCTGCGGTCGAGGACTATCCCCAGGTACTTAACACTGTCTGAGAGTTCAACCGTCACGCTGTCTAGGCTAGGAGCTGTAAGGTCCACCTTTCTCCTTTTTGTGAACGGTATTATGACGGTTTTACTGGGATTGACATTTAGTCCTTCCCTTATACACTAGTTTTTAACAAGATGTAGAACATTTTGCATTTTGGCCGATACTGTGCCATCATACTTGCCCTTAATTGTGATGACTAAGTCGTCAGCATACCCTTGGACGTCATACCCTTCGGTTGTTAGTTTTACCAGGAGTCGATCTACTACCAAGGACCACAGCAAGGACGATAAAACTCCGCCTTGCGAACACCCTATTGCTGCTTTTACCGTTACAGTAGCGTGTCCTAAGGTTGAGGTAATTTTACGACTACAAAGCATGGCTTTTATCCATTTCGTTGTAGTTTCATCTATACCTCTGTCTTCTGCGGCCCTTTGTATGGATTCATATGAGGTGTTGTCAAATGCACCCTCTATGTCTAAGAATGCACACAAAGGTCTTTCTTGATTTTGCCTTTAGTTTGTCGAGTTCCCTATTCCACCAGGGGACATCCCTGTGGGATTTTGTTTTCTTAATAGGGCAACTTTTATCATATGAGGTGATTATTATCTCCTCTAAATGTTGTGAGGCCGCATCGAGCACCTCTATTGTTTCTATGGATGGAGGCACTCCTTCAACTTCTGACCTTAGGTAATCCTTATAGAGGACCCAGTCAGTTAGTTTGGGTACACGATTTTCATCCAGGCGTTGAACCTCTACCTCCACGTCGAACCGTATGTGCATATGGTCCGACATGGAATTTTCGTCCGATACCCGCCAGATAATTAATTTGGTTAGTTATGAAAGTAGTAGCTAGGGTTAGATCTAAGATCGCTTTTCTAGTCGCATTCATAAAGGTGGGTTTATTCCGTCTATTAATAGTGTCTACTTTATGAGATATTAAATATTCAAGAAGGTACTCACCTCGAGGGCTGATGTTCGTGCTGCCCCATTCCGTGTGATGCGCGTTGGCGTCGCAGCCCAAAATTACCTGTTTGTTCTGCCTGTTGCACCAGCTTATTAGTCGTTGTA
This sequence comes from Pissodes strobi, assembly GCA_016904865.1. Lineage (NCBI taxonomy): Eukaryota > Metazoa > Arthropoda > Insecta > Coleoptera > Curculionidae > Pissodes > Pissodes strobi. The sequence continues at coordinate 96,168 of MU185304.1, read as the reverse complement.
CGTTGGCTGGTGGTGGGTCATGTGTGTCCCCTGGGAAGTATGCTAAAGCCACCACGATGTTTCTTCTGCCTCTATTGGAGGGTACTTCCACTAAGGCTGCAACCAGGTCCCTGTTCATGAACCCTGTAATTGGAACAAATTTAATATTTTTACCAAATAGTAAAGCCGCTCTGGGCGTTTCATGCGTAGTTGAATAAATCAACTTACATGACTATGTTGGGAGCACACGAATTGCTCCTCCATTTACCCAGGGCTCTTGAATCAGCTCTATCTCAAACGTGTTCCTAGTGAAACTCCTATTAAGTACGCTAGAGGCAGCTTTAGAGTGTTGGAGGTTCACTTGGAGGCATCTAATATGCAGATATGTTTTTTGGGGCGGTTTTGATGTCGCCATCTTTACTTACCCTTGCTGGGGTCCCCTTTTGCCTGAGGCTTGTTCTTGGACCCAGCTTGGTCCTTAGAGGCCTTTTTCTGAGGATTCCCCTCAGACAGTGACTTGCCTTTCGACGATTCCTGTTGTTGTGAGCCGCTCGTGGCTGGTTTGGATGTTACTCCCGAGTTTACGGGGTTTTTATCCTCACCCTTCGAGCCGCCCGTGTCTTTTGGGGTTTTTTGTTTTGGCCTTAGTTGAATTTTTACAAACTTATAGCTCAATTTATAGCCCCTTTTTTTGAGTTCTATGGTGGATTTTTGGTCCACCGAGAATGTCATTTCTACCGTGGGGCCTACAGGATTTCTCCTGAGCATCCTTCAGCATGATAGGTCAAGGTCGTTTTGAGCCTCTAGGAGAGTCAGGATTCTTTCGTTTGTATAATCTTGACTGTTAGGTAGATATGCCACTAGTGTTTCAGGGTGAGGCATTTCAGACTCCTCTACTACTTTAACGGTGACATCTTTTTCTGGGCATAGGCTTGCCGCATTGCACTTTAGCCATTCAGCGGCGTCTTTGTTTGCACTTACAAGTGCCAGCCACCCGGGTCTATAGTAAGCACTATGGAAACTGAGCCTAACGTTGACCCTTCGACCCACTTTTGCTATTTGTTCCAGACTGTTCTCTTGTATGGCCGCCATTTGCTCCATTGACAAGGTTTGTTCTGGATGGTTGGAATGGATGATTCAGCCGCTTGGCTGAAGGTTGGTTTGGAAGCCTGTGGGGATCTTGAGGTTGGATTATTTCCTCCCTTCCCTTGATCCTTAGGCTTCTTTAGAAGTTTTCCTTCTGGAGTGTGTTCCTTCGATCGGGGCCTCTTTGTGCATTTATCGGAGGATTTTCCGGGTGGATTTATTGGTTTCCTGGGTTTTTCCATGGCCTCTAACCTATCCATCCCGCTTCTTAAGAGGTACTTAAACCTCTTTCTGGCTGCTCCGGGGAGTTTCAGGCCTCTAGGGTCCTTTATTTTGAGTTTACGCATGGGCTCCCTCACCTCTTCGTCGCTGCTTTTTAAGAGCTCTTGTTCAGCTCTTTTGTTTTCAGGATTGTCCTGAAGAGTTGATGTTGAGGATTGGGAATCCTCTGTGATATCTTCTACTACCATGGGTGCGTTAGCGCTCCCTTCTGGTGTTTGTGAGGTCTGCGTAGAGTCCTCTGTTTTTTTTGGTACTGTGTCCATAAATAGTCCCACGAGTAGCGGAGGAAATAAAGTTCACCCACAGCAGTGCCCCGCTTGCTGCGGTAGGGCTTTTGAAACTTGGGTGTCGCCTGGTACCCAGAGTTCGCAAAGTGGGAGTTGGGCTTCTCCCCAACCACGCAGTCCTTGGCCTTTATTGTGTCACCTTGACTTGGGGAAAATTTTATTGTGGCTTTCATCCACTTGGCCGGCCGTTTAAGGCAAGCCCCCACCCTCAGCTGGCGCATCGTCATCATCCACCGGCCTGCTGAGGACGGTATTTCGCGGGCAGGTGTCCAGGAGTCGGGGAGTGTACCACAGGTCCGAGGGTGTCCCGGGCCAAACACGCAGTTAACACCAACAGACCCAGGGCACGCTGTTTTTCCCGCTATCATTGAGCTGTTCTTAGTTTCACCGCTCCTCCCGTTCCCGAAGGCCCGGATAAGAGTGGCTACTTGGCTATGAAATGAGGCCTAATATTTTGGAAACCACATTAAAACAAATCGGTTAGTTTTGGAGAAATGTTCATTAAAAACTAGACTACAAATATTTCGTCTTCATTTCAAGTGAACAGCAGTATATGTTGGACACAGGTAGAAATATTAATATAATTTTAATAAAAGTTTTCAAAGCAAAGGCTTCAAAATTCTGTGCGCCTCTATTCTAATGACATATATGTAACTATATACCCTCATTTTCTGAAAAAACAACCCATTAGAGTCATAAAACTAGGGGGTGTGCAATGCGAATGGAATACAACCGCTAAACGCGATAACGTTAGATTAGATTTTTTAATAAAAATATCCCGTAAAAGGGGAGTCTAACACGCTCGCGTCGTAAAACGTTGGAATTATTGCTGCGAAACCGTACACCAAAGACACCAACACCTCCATAAATCGTCTTCGCGGTAATTCCACGCCGAATAACGTTTTTATTGTTTTTATTAGAATCAAAGCAGCTGTAAATAGGTCGGACGGGTAGATTGAAGCGCAACATGATAGTCATTTCTAAACATGCTTTCAAATCTGAGTTAGTGTCTCGCTTATTACAGAAAGTAAAGGAGTTGCGACATTAAAAAATGAATTAAGCACATACAGTATCAAAAGGTTTCCAGAATTATTTGTTTTTAAATTAAAATAATAATAAGTGGACCTTATTCAATGGAACTGTTTCATCCATTCAGGAAGGCACGGCAATAATTAATAATGTATAAATATCTACAATCAAAAAAATTACAGAAACCCGAAAAAATCAATTTTGCCGCACGTTCTTTCAAATGACTTCCCCCGATCTGATACCTCCGGACTTTTTAGAATCATTTATAAGTATCACAAATTGCCTCCGAAAATGCGACAGCACCTTTCAAAGCATTCACCAGCACACGCACATTTATATAATTAGAGCCACTATGCTCTCATTTCTCGTGGTAAAATTAAAGAGCATGGCATAATGCGGATGAGCGGGTCGATTTGCAACAGCAGAAAACGACATGGACCGCTGTCGCTCGTTCTTTTTTATTTGTGACATTTTTCGTGGATTTAGAACGTCGCCCGAATGAATTGCGTCATTATGTAAACTTTTTCATAATCTGCTTGTCGCGTTTTTCCCGCTAAAAGGTTTCCCTTCATAATTGAAAGGTCGTTTGTTGGTTTCTATGTTAAAATTGTATTTTTAATTTGAAACATTTAATGGACGTTAAGCGTTACTGCTCAGAAGCGCGTCATGAAGTTTAACTCGGAAATAATTTCAAACTTTGTAGGAATTAATTAGTTTTTAAGAGATTTATTCAACAATAGGGATACTTTTGAGTTGGAGCCACAGTACAAAAATCAACGCGCACACTCTTTCAAAAATAACAAGCGACGAGACAAAATATCCATCTCATTTCATAATATTTTTTCATAAACAGGCGTAATGGATTTTTCCTGTTTCCGCACCTCCAGCATTACAGAACCTAATATAAATTTATCGGACCTGTTATGACTTTAACTTTTATTATCGTGCTTAATCCATGGTTCATCCATAAATCAGGATGAAAAATAGTTGTGACATTGTTTGTTTTTCGCCTTCTCTGTTTTGAAAGGCGGCTCTAAATAATATTAAAATTAATTACCCGAAGGAAAAATAAATATATTTTAAGCTAACTGTAGCTAACTAAATTTATTTCACTTCATTCTCTTCTATTCCTGAAATGCATCTGTATCGGTCAGGAAATGACCATATACTTGATCACTCATTTGAGACCATTCTTTTTGTTATATAAATTTGATTTATTTTTCATTTACCATTCTGCCAAGCTTAAAGTGAGAAACGTTTTGATGTGAGGTAGTTTAAGTATTTATTAAATTTTCGAAAACAAGGCACGTGAGAATTATATATCACATGTTATCACCGTACGTAGTACAGCAATCTTCTCCAATTAATTTCGAGTATAATCCATCAATTGACATCTACATCTCATTGTAGTAGGCTCTTTTTGGTTTAGTATTCTTTTATTTCTGTGCCTTTCGGCAAGGAGAAGGGAGTCAAATGTTTTTCTTTACTTTTTAATTGAAACTTTCTCCTCTTGGGTTTTTTGGGTTAGTTTGGGTTAGGCATGTTTTTCTTTCTTTCCTTTTTAATTGAAACTTCCTCCTTTTAGTTCTTTGGGTTTGTTTAGCTTTCTTAGAAGAAACGGGATTGGACATGACTTCTGGCCATTTTGGAGAAATTAGTTTTACCTTATCTTGTGATCGTTATCTCATTGCGGAAGTTATTTGTTGACTTATATCACTATTTAATGCCATTTTATTTCGGTTTTCTTTGATTATGTTAATTAATTTTGCTTGTGGCATTACATTTTGGGAATAGAATTGTCATCTGGACTTGACACTTTGTCTTGCTCTTATCGTAGAGGCTAATTTTAGTGACACTATCCATTCAACTAGAAATGGGTACTCCGAACAACTATGCTACCGATCTATGATTTTCAATATTTGCTTTATAGGTCGCGGGTGCGGTTCAGCATGTCTGCCGGTGTCGCTTGGGTGGAGGAAAGATACAAAACATAAATGAGTTTTGATCCCGTATGACGTCATTTCTCGTGAGAAAAGGTTGCGATAGTGCAACTTATTGGAAAGAGAAAACTTGAACCGAATTTTATACGCCAAATGTGGCATGAGGTTTGTAGGTTTTGGTTGGATTAAAATTTGGAAGACTTCCATGAAGTTTGCGCGTAGTCTCCTATCACCAACTATTGAATTATCAGCCATTGCATTTAACAGGATGAGTGTCGTAGGGGCAAGTTATCCTTGAAATAAATTTGGGCGTTGTTATTACTTTAGGTGTTTTTTTGATTTGGTGCCTGGATTGATTCCGTAACTGGAATTTTCTCTATTTGCCTTGCAGGAAGTAGTAGTAGTAAGGGTGGGGGGGCTGAAGCCCGGTAAGTAGGCCTATAAGTCCTTTTTCACCATCCCCGATCCGCCCTCCCCTACCTGGCTACTTCCAACACCCGGCCCGCACTGAAACGGCCCGTCACCTTGATAAAGGTGAGGACGTCCTCCCAGTCCAAATCCTTTAGATCTTCCCGAGCAAGTGTTGGTGCTCCCAGTATCTTCCTCCTTAGGCGACTTTACCTATCACAAATTCCTATATAGTGGTATGAGGACCCCTCCCCTGTCCCGCAGTTCGGGCAGAGTGGGCTGTCCCTCACGTCGATAAGGTGCAGCTGTCTGTTTAGGCTTCCATGCTCAGTCAGAATACCTACCAAGTTCCTGATGTCCTCTCGGCTCTTTTTGAGCAGTCGCCTTGCTCTGGATCCGTCAGGATTTAGAATCATTTCCTTGGCTTGTCTGCATCCTTCTTTTTCTCTCCCATTGTGCTTTGTCTTGTTCCAGGCCCAGTTATTTAGTTCCTGAGAGATTTGCCTTTTACTTAAGCCCAGACCAGGTTCTGGACCGACGAGGTGGCTCATTGAGCCTTGTCTTGCCAATTCATCGGCCCGTTCGTTGCCCTCGATGCCACTGTGCCCTGGAACCCATCTGAGTCTTACTTCCTTGCGCACAGCCAATCTGTCTAGGGCGTCTCTACATTCCTGAACTAGCTTACAGCTTGCCCTGGGTCTTTGGATCGCCCTGAGAGCGGTTTGACTGTCCGAGTAAATATATATACTCTCTACACCTTCTGTTACCTCCGCCTTGGTTGCTACTTTCAAAATAGCAAACACCTCCGCCTGGAAAACAGTGGCATATCTCCCCAGCGAAGTGCTTTCTCCTGATTTAGTGTTGTCTAGGTATACACCGGCTCCGGATGACTGTGTATTAGCCATCCATGAGCCGTCAGTGTACCATGCGTGTACGCCGCTCGGCGTACGTACCTGGCCTGACAGCCACTTTTCACTTGATGGAAATTCCACTTGGAAATTCCTTCTCAGTCTTAATTTGCCATCTGGAATATTGCCTTTGGTCGTAATAATGGGTAGATCCCTACTCATTTTGGCGGCAATAGTCGTATGGCCTTTCCCTGTGTAGTCCGTTCGCCATAGGCCACTGTCGATCATCCTTTTGTGAGCCGCCATTGCCTCTCTCTCAATCCAGATCGGGAGGTCCGGCAGCCCCAGGATGATGTTCAGTGCTGCTCCGGGAGTTGTTCTCAATGCTCCGGTAATACCCAAACAAGACAGCCTTTGCAGTCTGGCCAGTTATTGGGCATTAGTGGCTCTGGCCACCGCTGACCATCAGACCACGGATCCGTAGGAAATCCTCGGTCTTATCACAGCAGTGTACAGCCACTGGAGGATGTAAGGTTTTAAACCCCACTTCCTACCTACCGTTCTCCTTAGTTGCCATATAATCGCGGTTGTCTTATTCACCACCTGTTCAACGTGTGCCTTCCACGTCAATTTACTGTCTAAAATAACTCCCAAATATTTGACTTGTTGACTTAGACTCAGTCTCGTCTGGTAGAGTATGGGATGTATAAAACCTGTTAGATTTCGTTTCCTTGCGAAGAGAATGAGTTCGGTCTTCCCTGGGTTTACTGAGAGACCATTCTCCTCACACCAACCTTGAACTATCCGACACGCCACCTGCATACGCTCGCAGACCGTTCTCACGAACTTGCCCGTGATCATTACTAGCCCGTCGTCAGCATATGCTTGTGCGTAGGATCCCTCAAGATTTAACCTTCTCAGGAGGCTGTCCATCACCAGGCACCACAAATGTGGCGAGAGGCAGCTGCCTTGTGGGCAACCCCCTCTTACCCCGGCTTCGACGCGAACTTCTCCCAGCGTGGCGCTGTTCTTTCCGTCTTGCAGTGCCGTTTTTACCCACTTGACCAAATGAACTGGTGTTCTCTTGGCCTGGAGGGCTTGACAGATAATTTTCGTTTTAGCCTTATCGAAAGCTCCTTCTACGTCAAAGAAGAGCGCTAGCGCCATTTCTTTGTTTTCTATTGCCTTTTCAGCCCTTCTAACTACAGAATGGAGAGCCGTTTCAGTCGACTTCCCCCTTCTGTAGACGTGCTGATTATCATGTAGAGGAGAATCAGTTAGGATCTCTTCCATGATGAACTTGTCAATCATTTTTTCCATTGTCTTCATTAAAAATGAAGTTAGACTTATAGGTCTAAAGGACTTGGGACTATTCCTAGTCTCTCTTCCCTGCCTTGGGGATGAAGATGACATCCGCTGATCTCCAAGCTTGTGGAACGTACCCTAGTGCTATACTGGCCTCGAATACTCTCTTTAAGTAAGGGAGTAACGTGTCAAGGCCCGTCTGCAGCATCATGGGCATAATTCCATCCGGCCCTCCTGCCTTATATGGACTGAACTCCCCCACTGCCCAAGTTATGGATTCCTCAGTCACCACACTGCGGGCAAGGCTCCAGTCCATCTCTGGCTCTGGTTCCTCGTCCCAGTCTGTAGCCTGTTCCTCTTCGGGAAGTGGGTTTTTAAAAGAAGCTCTATCGTTTCCTCTCTGTTCGCCGTCCATTGTTCGCCTGTTTTCAGAGAGCCAATTTCTTTGTCTTTCCGAGCCCAGCAGCTTAAGCAGACGCGCTGAGTCCGAGAGAGACTCTATCTCTCCACAGAATTTCCTCCAGCTGTCTCTTTTGCTGCGTCGGACCTCGATTTTAAATTTCCTTTTGGCTTCCAGATACACATCCCAGAGCTCCTGCCGCCCTTCCCTGAAAGCGTGGCGGTGTGATCTTCTCACGTCTTTTTTAAGACGGTCCAGAGCATCACTCCACCAAGGCAGCCTTTTGGCGCTCGCTTTCTTAAGTGGGCACGCTTGTTCATAGGAGTCGATGATTATACTGTTTAGCTTTACCACCTCAATTTCTAGTTCTTGTTTTGATGAAATAGCCTGCCCTAAAGTTCCCATGGACATTACCAGACTTTCCCTAAATTTGTTCCAGTCTGTTGCCCTTGGAATTCTTTTCAGTGGCTTCTCCATCTTATCCGATTTAATTTCGAATCGGATGATTCTATGATCGGACATAGTTATGTCCCTACTTACCCTCCAATTGACTACCTTTTCCGCAAATGCTCGAGGTACCACTGTAATATCGATAACCTCCTGACGAACCCGATTCACAAAAGTTGGTTCCGCATTTACGTTAGCTACTTCAAGGTTTTCCGATACGAAATACTCTAATAAAGCCGTACCTCTCCCGTTAGTGTTAGTGCTACCCCAAACGATATTATGCGCGTTTGCATCACACCCCACGATTAGTGGAAAACCTTTGTCTTTACTGTATTCTATTAACCTTATTAATTCTTCCGTTGGGGGAAGTTGCGCGTTATCATACGGAAGATATAAACTACTAATTAATAACTTATGTTTTGTGCCACTCACCATGGATTCCAGCAGGATCACCGTGATGTCCCTGGAGCTTAGTTGTTCCCTGCAGTTCCCTGGACATCACGATATATGTTCTCGGCCTCTCTACTCCTTCACACCCGGCCAAGATGGTAAAGCCATGGGTCCCAAGTCCCCTTATGTTTTCTCTAAAAAAGTAAGGTTCTTGTATTAGTATAATCTCTCTAGATTTTCCAGCCAAGATGCTTGCCAATTAAGCACTAACATCTCGGCTATGCTGGAGATTTATTTGACTTACCCTTAATTGCGCGTTGGGGGACACCATGGATAGGGGTAGCCACCTTACTTGACTCTTGCCTGTTTCCTGATGGTTTGGAAGTCCCGGCTGAAGTGTCCCGCCCGGTGGGTGCTCTCCGAATGGTTACCCTGTAAACTCGCACAGCGACCAATTCGAAGAACACAATCCACTCGGCCAGCTCTAGTCCAGCCACGACCTCCCTGCTCACTAGGAAGTGAAGGCGCCAACTGCTTGGTTGTCCTTCGGTCTTCAGATGCTGCCACTCCGGAACACTCAAGGTGGTGTTCTGGATGGCTAGCATCTCGGTGACGTACTCTATTTTCGGCTGCTCTTGTGTCTTCAAGGTGAAGACAATCTCCACCGGCCATGGGGCGTCCGCCGATTTGACGGCTGTGAAGGACACTTCTCCCTCGGTCAGTGGCTGACAGGTGTTGAGCAGCCAATCCCTGGATTCCTCATCCTCCGTGGTAACCAAAAACCACCCCGCCTCAGTAAGGCCGGAGTTTCGGGAGTGAAGCTCTGCCTTGGTACGCATCATTTCGTTAATGAGGTGCATCCTCAAGCGGTTCGCCTCTTCTTTGGTCACGTTCCCACCTTGTCTGTTAGACCTGAAAACAACCTGGTTGGCCCTCGAGGCCGCCGAACTGTAGGAGCCAGAACTGGGCGGGTCAGTTGGCCTTCCACTTGAACGTCCTGACTGGATGCCTTTCCACAAAAGAGGCGACACTCCCGTCCGGCCGCTCTTATGGGAAGTAGACCCGCCCTATTTTGGCTTCTTGTGTTGGCGTTCTGGAGGGGTATCTTTAGAGATCTGCCTTTTTCTCGACGTGCTGTCGCCAGGAGTGCTCTTCCCTGGATGTTTTGGGTAATCATCCTGGGTGGAGGAACCCCCGACTGCAGCCGGAGCTGTAGGCAGAACAATGGACTTCAGCTTCGCTGCCGCTCGCCTGGCGTCGCGTGCTTTTGGCCCTCTACTCCTTACCTGCTGGAAGCTCTGCAGGAAAGTTGCTATTTGATTAATTTGTGTGTCACCAATTTTGGTCTCACGTGCTAATTGTTAATTCCTTCCTAAATTTCATTGCAGAGATTCTGTCTCGTCCATCTTTTGAGGCAGTTAAGTAGGTAAAATATTGTTTTTGCTTAGATTTTAAGCAAACGTCTTGATAATGGTGATGTTTTACAGGTTCTTTGTTTCTTCGTGAAAGGTTCTACAAATGAAAACATTTTTTTGGTACATGATGAGTTCTTCTTCTTCCTGATGTTATTACGTGGAAAGTCCTTATTCGATTAAGGAAGTTTCTGGTGTGCAAAGTCCTTTGTATTTACTGGCTGCATAGGTTTCATTCTGGAAGTTGCCTAGAGTGCTACTTACGAGTTACCATATATCATATCAGCAGCTCAAAGCGTGATATATTTTGTTTTCTATATTTTTCAGTTTTTGCTTAATTTATACCCTGATAGGCAGACATTGAAACATTCATCTTTATTTTCCTCTTTTGCGACCATAAGTTCATCTATTTGTTTGCCGTGTGTTTTCTATAGTTTATACCTTAATATTCAATTACTTTTGTTTAATTTAAAACACCTTTAATGTTTTCCTTTGTATTATAATAATTCATTAAAAAAGTAGTGCTTTAAGTTGAACTATTTTTTTCTTTAATTTCTCGGTTGATTGAGCAAACTGTAAATAAAATATTGTTAGTTAGCATTGCGCTCCAGTGGACTCAAGAAGTGTAAACGGAACGTCATTATGTCCTGGGTAGCTGTTGATATTAGAAACTGATGGTTCCAACGATATTGATGCTAAAACAAAGTGGAAGAAAACTGAAATTAGTGCGCTGCTGGTTGTAAGGTAAGGCTCGTCAATTCTTTATACAAAGAATTTCCAATTTCAACAGTTTTCTAAAAATAAATCGACGTAATATAACAGACCCATTTCCTTAACATAACATAATCATTACTATGTGGGTTTCTTAAATTACTCTAATATTTTCTTATTAAGGTTACATGAAAAACCTTTGTGTATCCCATAGGATGAAAAAAAAAAACGTACGCGGTAAAGTGTGAGTAAGAATAAGGGACGAGCTGGCGGGTGTGATAAACGACTCAAGGGCACGTTACCTACAAGATTTATCGTTATAAGTTCTAGGGATCGTGCGATGAAGGTAAAATTCTTATTTTCTCGGAGATTTTTCTATTTCGTTTTCGATTAAGACAGTAGGTGCGTCCTGAAATAAAAAGTTAACAAGGGAATAGGCAATTAAAGTATTCCGCCGAGGGGTGATCGTACCCATAAAACAACTAAAAAAATATGAAAAATTGTGTGCTTAAGACCATCCGACAGAAGTGAATACTTGAATAAGGGAACATTAACATTATGAAATACTAAAATTTTGTTGCGAGATAAGTACCGTTCAGCTTTCCGTCTCGCTGTGCCATAAAATGAGTGAGATAACTATCTCAGCCTCACATTGTGGTCTCAGCGAATATTAGTGACCATTTTTTGAAATATGCAGCAGCAAATCTAAGAGTGATGCATATAAATGATGACACTCAGACATATGTTAACCAAGGGGGCGAAAGACTAGGAAGAACAAGCAGGCAAATAATGATATTTCATCAAAACGTCCGTTCAATCAGAAATAGAGTGGAAGAACTTGGAGTATTTCTCATGACTTGAACAAATACTTTTGACTTTGTTTGTCTAACTGAACACTTTCTGGTCAGTGAGGAAATTGGTTCACTCAAAGTCAAAGGTAATACAACTGCCTCGTCCTACTATAGAGTAGAACACTCTTAGGCTTGTTTCACACATACACGGTGGCCGTTTAAACGGCTAAAGGACGCATGAAATAATGAGTGCTTTCACATGCACCGGAGCCGTGTGTGCGGCAACACAATGGAACAACGCCGTTTGCACGGTCGCCATGTTTGTATGAAACAAGCCTTACGAAGGCACAATGGCATTGGTAAAGGATGGTGCTGCGTTTATCGAAAGAAATGATCTGGTGGATCCTTTATCTGAAATGAACTATGAAATTGCTGGTGTTGAAACTTGACAACTAAACCTTATTGTGATTGCCATATTGTCACGAATAGTTTAGGGGGTAGCGCGTTTTTTAAAAGAATAACTTCTCAGAGAAGAGCCTCGTCGCGATTAGTACAATGACGGGGTCTCAATGCTTCCTTTAATCTACCACTGTATGTTCTATTCTTGAGGACACGCCTTGTTTAGCGTGCCGGGGGGTAACTGAGGTAAGCCGGAACCGAGTTACGTGGGGTAAGAACAGATGATAAAGTAAGCACGTTTAGTTTATAACAATAACAATGTATTAACGATAAAACTTTAACAATGATTATTGGTCAGAAAAATGAGATTCTATTATACCCGCTTACTACGGTGCGCATGTTTTCTCGACTTGAGGTACTGTTTATAGGTCTTTGTTTACTGTCTTATAATTTATAGTTTTTCTTAAGAGTTGGGTTTTATTTAGGAGCACTAAAATATTTCACTAAATTTTTTAACTGACTATTTGGACACTACTTGTCATTCTCAGAACTCTGACAAACTTCTTGTCTTGACTTTACTATGGTGGTTGTGAAACCACTGGTCCTAGCAGTCGTCAAATGACTAACCTGGGAGCTGGAGGTGAGACCAAAGTATGACGAACTGAAGGTTCGGTAGCGTATTTATATTAAAAAAGTGATGATCATGGCATGCTTAAGGTTGAAAGTCCCTCCCGTTGATTGCTCGCGTTGTTTATAGTTTGCTTTTAATGTTTATATTACAATCTCCAAGTTCAAGTTCAAACTTACGACAGGGTGATATTTCTTTAGTAGCTTATACGTTTTAGTAGATTACAATATATAGACCGCCAGATGAAAATTTTAATGTGTTTATGCCTGGAATGGAGAATATGAAATTTTATAAGTTAATTTTAAATATGTTGTAATTGTAGGCGATTTTAATATCCATTTTAATAATTTGACCGGCAATTGTAATGCCCATTTTACAGATCTTGTAAACTCATATGGTTTTACCCAACACATTTTCAGTAATATTAGACTAATTGCCTGTATGTATAATGTTTTTATTAATTTTAATGATATTTTAGATTTTAGGGCGGATATTATTGAGGCGGTATTGTCTGATAATCGGGCTTTATAGGTGTAGGTCAAGGTTGATGACGTACCTGACACCAGCTTGTCCACCTATATTGTACATAGGCCGATAACACAACATGGCATAAACAATATGTTTAATCTGTTGCAGCGGGTAACTTGGGGTTTCCTAGTTTCCTACGTTCTTCTTGTTCTCCAGATGACAAGGCTGATGAGTTTATTCGCACTATTGTTGGTGCTATGTGTTCGTCGTTTTCAGAGAAAGGAAAGATGGTGAAAGTAGGCCGACAGGTCACGTAGTTTAATGATGATATTAGAAAAATGCGAGAAACTCTTAAATTCCTAAATGATCTCTACAGAAATCATCGGTCTGCGGGGGTAGCATCACAGATAAGGCAGTTTAGAGGTAGATACAGAGAAACAGTTTTTTCAGCTAAGAAAGAGGCTAATTCGGATTTTATTCGCAGGTCAGACAACCGTGTTGGAGCAGCTTGGAAGATTGTCAATGAGAGTAGAGGCGCAGCACAAAAAACTGTACCACCAGACATATCAGCGACAGATTTCAAGGATTTTTTTCCACTATTGGGGATATAATATTAAGAGGTATTCCTGATACAGGCATTATGGCTGATGTTTTTTTGCAACAACTGGAGGTGTCGGTTCCTCTGAAGGGGATAGCATTTATCAAGGTTCGTGATGCAATATAAAAACTAAAAAACAAACATAGTCTGGATATATATAATACGACTTTGTTTAAGAGGATCAAAGATACTTATATAATTCCTTTAACAAAACTCATAAACTGCTGCATTCACGAAAGGGTCTACCCGGGGTGTTTTAAGAAATCCAAAGTAACTCCTGTTTTCAAAAAGGGGATAAAAGTGATATTAACAACTATCGTCCTATATCTCTTATTCCGGCTGTTTCGAAAATTTTTGAGCTGCTTCTGAGAACCAACTTTATAATTATATGGAGTCAAACAATATTTTAAACTACTTTCAATTTGGCTTTCGTTGAGGCAAATCTACATATCTACATCACTATTATGGATTTATAGTAGTATGTTGTCGGGGGCTTCGAAAGAGGGAGCATATGGGTGGTACACTGTGTGACCTCTCGAAAGCATTTGATTGTATATCCCATGAAATCCTATTAAAAAAGCTTAATTGGTATGGACTAAGTATGATAGCAGCCAGCTTATGCGCAGTTATCTCACCGGCCGTACTCAGAGTGTCTGGGTAAATGGGGTATCATCCCGGGAGATGCACATTAGACATGGCGTGCCCCAGGGCTCGTCGTCAAAAGACTAACCTGGGAGCTTTATCATTTTTATCAATGATATGTTAGGGCGTCATTTATAAAATTGAAAATTCTCACTTTACCATGCCGTTATATCTTTGACTACCTACAAGGGGACATTACATATTAGTAGGGTAATTATGATTTGTGTTCAGAATTACATTCGCATAATACCAGACAGTCTGACAATATAAACATAAATTTTCTTAGACTTAAAAGGTCTGCAATTGCTAGTCTCTATTACACTCCATTATTTTTTAACAATATTCCGAGAGAGATAAGGGCTTTGCATGGTCAGGATTTTACAGCCTCAATAAGATCTTTTCTATGTGAAAATGCTTTTTACAGCACTAATTAATTTTTAATGACCACATTTTAAAGTGTTTAACGTGTATGTTTTCATATTGGGTAGTAATTTTTAAGTGTCTTTGTACGATTTTTCTCGCTGTTGTTAAAATTTTGTATCTCGAGCTATTAGGTTTTAGATGATTTAATCTTAAAACATTGTTTGCTTATGATACATTTTTCTGACGATTGTAAAACTCTGTTACTAACATGAATAAAATTTACTTTACTTTACTTTATTGTTGTTATTTTCGTCACTCATTTCAGCTCTGTTATATCTTCATTTGTGACATCTTCATCATCGAAGGTTCTGTCGCTTGTCGCGACGTTTTTGCCTGGAACAATCTGAAATTTTATTCCTTTTCGACCTTGTGGTTCTGTGTTATTCCCAAATCTTCTCACACGTAGCAATTCTGTACGAGAATTATTGATTTCTCGTGTTGGGTCTCGTCTGGATATCTGAAATTTTATCCAGTATTTTAAATATATTAGGTAGATGTATAGCTGTACCAAGGAATCCATTTATCAGGTTTCGTTTTATGGGCGATAATTCTTCATCTCCAGGCTTATATGCGACAGCATTAACTTTTTACATGGATGTCTTTAATAGAGATGGGAATTTTTCCATAGATATTCCAGATCAGGATGTATGTTTCAACTTATACTGAAGCAGCACATTGCGCGTCGAGAAGTTGACAGATATGTGTGGAGCTTAGCACAAGTCAAACAAATTTAATTTAATTTTCTCGGCATAATTCAATCACTTGATAGTTTAAGTGAGATGCCAAGTTATTTCAAATAAGGACCTTTTCTCCTTCTAATCTTTTGGCACGAGGAAGAAATGTAGAACGAAACCATTCTTCGTATATTGCGATATTCAACCAATCATCCGATGTTCGATTCAATCTACAGCCCCGTGTACAATAGC
>MU185304.1:27696-80759 GCA_016904865.1 Pissodes strobi | reverse complement strand
TTCTGCTTGTGTTTTAACACGACCGATTTTTCGGGCTCTACATGCTGTACTAGGTAAGCATTTTCTCTGGATTTCTTTTTCTATGGCCTGTGAAGCACGTGACCGCCATGATGCTAGATTTTTTTTGTTTCCATTATTTATAGCGGCTTCCACGTTCGTCCCATAAGACCGAGACCGTCGAATCTGTCATAGTCCGCCCTCACGTCCAAGTTTGAGGTAAATATCGCTACCGTTTTGCCTAAATTAATGAAATTGATTGCTTATCTGTGTTACCTTTTTTTGTGCACATAACGCCATTTGCTTTTCCCAACGGTTATCTTATCTACACCATTTTATCTGATCCGAATTTTTATTTTAATGCAACTTCAATTTTGATCATATGGGGAAGTTTATATATTCTTTTTAGGGGTGATTCATACCTATCTTTTTATATTCAAGTTGTCTGAACCTTAATATCTCTTTTATTTGCTTTATTGCATTGCAAGTCCATGGTTTTTTTTTGTCTGGGAAATTTTGATTTATAAAGAAGATGTATTTATGCAAAGTGGGAGGGGGTCTATGATTTTTATTAAATTAAGGGGGCTTCGTACTGGATTATTTCAGGGTTTTTCTGGAGGGCCAGAAGCAGGGTCACAACCTTTTTCTGCAGGACCAGAACCTTTATTGGCCACAACTTTTCCTGGAGGGCTAGAGGACTACCACTTTTCTTCTGAAGGGTCCCAACTTCTTCTGGAGGGCCAGAAGTCTCACTGAGGGACTACACCGTTTTGCAGAGGGCCAGACCCCTCATCGAAGGGCTACAGCCATTTGGTTCCCTCACGAGAGGCCGTCGAGAGCCGTTCCTGGGTATGTCTACGGGCCGGCACCTCCACCAGAATTCGACGACGGGATCCGGGTATCGTACTATAAGTTTTGTTCCTTCTGTTTACCATTTAGTATAATCACGCTTCGTTTTCTTTTATTCATATAAGTCAAACATTGAACGGCGAGTTCTGAGGTCGCTCATTGATTTCAATTAGTTTAATTTATCTTTACTCACTGGTTCATCGGACCAGTTAATCTGATTGCTTTGAGTTATTTACCCATTTTAATAAAAGTCAAGCGCTGGCTGGATAATTTCCTACTTTTAATTTATTAGTCCAGTGATATAGCTGCTCGGAATTTTATCTCTTTATCATATGAATCAAGCTTTCCATAGTTTTAATCTAACCTGGTGCTTTTATTAACTTCTCAATTTTTTTTTATCTAATTATTGTGTCCGCTCATTGCAGCATATTATCATTGCGGCACTCGAAATTAGTGCAGCTGTAGCGCACGCTTACCTAGTTGTAATTAGGTTAGGTAACGTCAAGTGATCACTTCGATAGGTAGTATTTAGTGCATTTAGTGGTAAGGCATACAGAGCCAAGTATTTCTAACCGAATTGGTCTCTGTACAATCTTCATATTGCACTCTGTTTATTTTAACAATCATTTTAACAGCCATTTAACATTCTCTTGTCTTAATTTAACCTCTTTCTCCAGATAGATTGTTGCTGTGTTTTCAACAAAAAAAAATTAACTTAGTAGCAAATATATTGTTCCTTAAATTTTTAGAGTGTGTTTTCTTGATAAATTAAGTTAGTCGATTATAGTGCCACCATTATTCTTTATTATTATTTTTTGATAGTTTGAAATTAAGTACTAAGTACCGGTTAATTTTATGAGCTGACCTAGCCACCCTGTACAACACCAGCAGAGCTTTTTCCGTTTAGCTGGCTAGAACACGTGGCGCTCAAACGACTCCACGGCAGGGGCCGGGCTTTGTAACGCGACTCTCCGGGGCTAGGTTCATTTTTTTATTAATTGGGGAAAAAAACTCTATGGGTTCAATCAAAATATCGTGTTGCAAGTGAAACCGAATTAGATCTCTTAACTTCAACATAAACTAAAAGTATTTTCAATGGAACATCAAATTGCCTCAAGGGAACCAAATACATCGCGTCCAATCAGACCTCAACGAATGGTCATGCGCTTCACGCTCTTCTGGTAAATTGTATTTGAACACGGTGATCAACATAGGTGCATACATCAATTTATATTAAACCTGCGCATCAATATACGAACATTTGTTTCGAAGTCAACGAGTTATTATTCTATTCTTCACCATCTGAGCTACGAAACCTGAAAGAGCAAAGAGGATCAACACAAGCAAATATACTCTGCGACACGTGATGGGAAGCGTCCCAATAATCAATCCTCTTTGACATGTGGGGGAGGCGCTAATATTCTCTTCGACAATATCTACTTGCTTCATTTTTAAAATTACGACGTTATCAGAAACCATCTCTTTTTTGAATAGTTCCTCTCTTGAGGTTTAAGGAGTCTCATAAAGTTTTTCAGTAGTTTTTAACGTTTTCAAGTTTCAATCAAGACAATTTACTACGTTATTCTTCGAATAATTACATCTATCGATTTCAAAATTAAATAATATAAACAATTTCACCAAAACGTCGTCAATAATTAAGCATCATGTACCAGAATGTTAAATATCATGCAAAATGTTTTAAAGTGGTTTACAATTCCAGAATAAAATAGCATGCATCTAATAGAGATAATTATTTCGAAATACCACACTATTGGTCCCTTTATATCTGCCCCATTCGCCAAAACCCGGAACTATGGCGGTCCGGATGTCCCCAAAAGTTTGTTTTGTTCGTTTTAGGCACGTAACTTCCATCGATACATCCTAAAAGGGCGGCCAAAGAAACATCAATTGGAGAAGTATCGGGGCTAAAGGAGGGCTGATCTATAGACAGAGGACGTGTTTTTTTCAAGCGATTTATTTTGTTAGTGTTTCTAGATAATGGGTGCATGTGAAAACCATTGATTTCTATGTTGCTTTATCAAACGCATCTATTGTATACAGCAATAAGTTGCAATTAATGCTAAAACTGCTAATTTCATGGAGTTTATTCTATTACCGAAGTTAGAATTGATGCAATGGGGAATTGTTGTTTTTATCTTTAATTTTAATAATTAATTGATTTCAACTCTTAATTAGACACTAAACCGGGAAATTTGGAATGTGAGAATAATATTGGAAGGTCATTCAGGCCATTTATTTGCATATTTGTTTAGTATGATTTTTCAATAAAGTTTATTTTAGTGCTTTTTGTTCATTATATAAATCATACTTGAACTTTTTTTCAATATGGTATGAATATTATCTGTACCAGACTTGGTACAATCTTTTTAATTACATTTATTTATCTTCTTTTTTTTCGTACTATTGCTGTCATTTATTGTATTCAACGATTATGTACGTTTATTTTGCTGTGCCGAACTCGGCCCAAATTCTTGGACTGCTTTTCCCCCCTCTTTCTAAATGCTGCAATGTTATTTTTAACGGATGTTGACGGCTTCCCTTGGACGAACTGAACCTTTTTAGTTTTCTGCATAACTAATATTAAGTTATAGTTGTAATATTTCGATTGCTCTAATATATTATTACGGTGGTGCTCTTTTTCTCATTTATGCTTTGTTTTTTTTAACTTTTGGTTCACTATTGAATTAGATCTAAAATAAAAAAAGGGAAAACCTTATCTCTTTAATCCGCAGTTTGAAACTCTGCTAAATTATTCGTTTGAGCGGAGAGTATATAATAGCATTCGATTCACATATTATTGTGACTCGTTACTAGGGAATGTTTCCATTCCTAGGGTCCTCCCACCGGGCTGGGGTACTAAAGTTCTCCCATCTTGTTAGCATTATTGAAACTTAGGTAGTTCACTTAACCGGCTGGACATGCCGGACGCTTGAGGTTCGTCCACCTGGTTCGATTGATGTAGTTCACTCTGGTATGAACTAAGGTCCGAAACGAGCCGCCTGTGTTCACCTGACGGTGGAACTACAGTAAAAGCTAAGTGATAGTTGGTTTTAGATTTAAATTGCTGTTTTTTATTTTTGAAATAACTTCCACTTTTAAGTTAGTACCCGTGTAGTACTTGCGCCCACCTATCTCTGCGGTTTACGTGATCACGATACCGCGCGGTAGACGAAACTCTAATTAAGCTTTTTTTCCTCTGGAGCACTTAACTGGTGCCAATTCCTTAATTCAAATTATTTACTTCCTTTATCAACTTAGAGTTTTGTACAACCACTGATGAACAATTTTATTAAATAGTTATAATTTCATTGTTAGTTGATTAGTTTTTTTGAACTGCCTACAATAATTGTCGGTATGGTACCTTGATTTATATATAAATAGTTTAGAATTACCCCTTTCAATATACATATTTTATTATCACTGTACCTGGCTATTCTCGTTATCTATTTCGAACCTTTTTAAATAAAGAGATAGTATCGTATTTGTGGCGTGTTTTATTTGACTCATCCCCGGAAGTTTTCAATTTATTTATCTTGAGTTTGTAGGTGGTGGCATTTCTTTTTTTTGCGCTCCTGACCGGCTAGGTTTACCTTGGAGAGTGAGGATCCTGCAGCAGGTTCCACTAATAACGCGAGGATCTCCAGTTTGGTCCGTAACGAACTCGGTGTCGCCCAATGAACCTTTCTCCGGTTAATTGAGTAGCGGGCAAATTGCGCGCTTACTCTACAGCTTGCTACAAGGCCTTGCACTCCGACCTGCTGGGTAATCGTTTTAGCTGAGGATATCTGGTCGAATTCGGTAAGTGTACACTAATACTAATCTCGGTGGAACTCGTCATAGCTCCGCGAGCATTTAACATCTTTTTCTTCTTAGAAAAAGAAATAAGTAATAAAAACCAGAAAAATTTATTACTCAGAAAGCGCGTCGCCCAAAAGATTCATCTCTCACTCGCCTAACTACGCAAAAAAGCTTCTCAAGCTACAAAAAAAATGAGATAAAGCTGGTCGTAGCCTTTCTCACTGGACATGCCCCCTAGAGGTACCACCTCAGGAAAGTGGGGAAAACTACTGACGAACAATGCAGGTTCTGCCAAACTAGGACTGAAACGTCAGAGCACCTTATCTGCGACTCGCCAAAGGTTAAGGCATCTCGAAAATGCCCTTGTGGCATATGGAGATCTGCAAAAGCTCATTCTCGAAATATTCTGAGGTTCTCAAAAGAGATAGGAATTTTCGTGTAACATAGAAGGGTATACACAAAAGATCAATATAATTGTGGTCGACATGTTGAAGGGCAAAGCTTGCCGAGCGACCCGTCTACCATACCATACCATACCATACACTGTATATATGTACGAATATTAGCAGTTAACGCAAACCATAGCCGAAGTAATGGAAAGAATAGTAACAATAATAATAATAATAAGCAGTAATTATTAGATACAATATAAAATTGTCAAACAAAATTTATGTTTCCAGCTAACTCAAATATTTTCCTGGAGAAGTTTTCTCTGCATCAGAAGAGAAGAACGAAGCAAGTCGTAACGGTCAGGAACTGACCACTAATTCTGATAATATCCTTTATTTCATTATCCTCCGGAAAGGAAGAAAGGGGGCACACATGTGCTTGCCTTAAAGATAAATATTTAGTATTAGGATAGTTTTAGGAAATCAAACTCCAATTTTGTTTCGAGAATAATATTATATTTATGAACATTTTTAACCTCTCTTTCGACAACATGCTTTCCTTTAATAAACATCTAATAAATTCACCTAGTTTGTTAGTTTAACTTTGCCAACAACATAATTTACGTAACATGAAACGAGAATAAAATCTTTTCACCGCAGTCTTTCAACTGAAATATGCGATATGCAAATTCAAAAGATAAATACAAAGTTAAGAGAGTCCATTGAAAAAGTTTTTACTTTATCGGGCCAATAACTGTCTCCCAAATGACCCATGAAGCGGGAGCACGCGAATAAAGGACGCCAGTGGCGGCCCATTAAGGGCTGTAAGGAAATGAAACGGCCATCTAAATCAGTTTATAACATTGAGCACATCTCTTGTAATGTCTGGTTAACTTGACAACAAGTAGTTTTTCAGTAGCGATCTCGCTTGTCATATTCTTGCTAATATTACATGTGAAATACTAAAAACGTTTAAAATACTAATTATTCATCATCACACAGTCCACTATTGAACATTGGCTCTGCTCAATTTCGTCGATCTTGGGCTGCTTGTATCCAGTTGAGTAGGTATGGGGTCAGTTGGTCCACCCCACACTCCTTCCACTTTAGGCCCGTCCCCCCACCGACAGAATCGACAGATCTGATGGACCAGGCTGTCCTGGTATACCTGGCTGTCCTGGCTGATCTGGATATCCTGGTTGACCGCGTGGTCTTGGTAGACCTGACTGATCTGGCTGTGCCACCTCCGACCGGTGGGGAGACGGGCTTAAATTGGAAGGAGTGGGGGTGGACCAACTGACCCCATACCTACTAACAGAGTTGGTGAAAGTATTGCGCATTGAGGTATGCCCGCGTTAATGGTGGATGTGCTTGAGATGTATCCATCAACTACAACGTGCAGAGATCGGTTCTTAAGGAAACTAGAAAGCCAGCTGCAGAGAGGCAGTGTGAAGGACGCCAGTTTGTTGAGCAAACCGTCATGTCAAGTTCTGTCGAATGTCTTCGAAATATCGAACGCAATTGCCCGAGATTTTACGTAGTTCTCAATTGCCCTATTCCATATATGAGTACATAAGCCACAATATATCTCCTGCCGATCTCTCTTTGCGAAAACCGTATTGGTTATCGCTAATTAATCTGTTGGTCTTAAGGTACTTAAGTAGTTGCTGATGGACTACACGCTCCATGACTTTGAAGATTACTGGAAGCAAGGCAATTGGGCGATAGTTTGAGGGCGTGGTTTTCTTGCATTTTTTAAACAGGTTACACTCGAGCGACTTTCCAAGAATATAGGTAAATCCCTCTTCGGTGAAACAGAGAAAAAAACCTGGAAAAAATGGGTGTTAGTTTGTTGGCACAGTTCTTTAACACGATGGAAGGTATTCCGTCCGGTCTTGATGCCTTTTGCGTATCTAGTTCTTTAAGGATTTTACGAATATCACGGTGATGAAACTTAACTTTTGCCATGGTAGTGTTGATGTTGGATATGGTGGGGAGAGCCTTGTCTTGGGGACGTTTAAGGTAGAGTGAGATGAAAACATTTTGGCGAGCATGTTTGCTTTTTCCGTGGCTGTAGTCGCCGTGATGCCGCGTTCGTCTGTCAAAGGTGGTAGAGACGCGTTTGTAAAATTATTACTTACTACCTTTGTTACCGATCAGAAATTCATGGAGCATGTAACGCTCAAAGCTGTCTGCTTCGGTTATTTAAGGCTCATTCGGGTTAGATATTTAGCATTTTTCTTTTAAAAAGGCTGCAAGTGGACATTTGAGATTTGGCAAGTTTTTATGTACTTGTGGGCCGCCTATGCCGATGGTCACTACCGAGTTATTATGTCAGAAAAAACTACTTAATTTTTTGGATGCGTACTTTTTGACGGTCTTCCAAACTTTAATAAAATTTGTCATTTTGGATCGATCTAGCGTTGAGGAATGAAAAAGCAGATACGATAGTTAGATAGGGAACTTCTAGGAGAAAAGCTTTCTAATTGCTTCCCTGTCGGGAAAATAGGCTTTGGAGGGAAAATGTAAAACAATAAAATTATATTTTTTATTTTCTTTAAGGGAATTTACGCCAAAAACCGTACACGAAAGCCGTAGGGATTGAAGTCTAAACAGCTTTTTAGAATCTATCTAGGTTGTTTAAAAAGCTATCTGAAAAGCTGTTTGAGCGTTCCAACTCGTCATCCTGGATATCTGTCGCGCGGCCTACTCAGCGGCGTAAGATGCAGAACTCGTCATCTATCCCTACTGAAACCGTCGTAAGAATGATGTTGGCTTTTATAAGGGTGAGCTAGCTGAATTTAAAACTTTCTCCATTTGGAATTCCCTGTACTTTATCAAGTCATGTAATATAATAATTTAAATAATTATCTACCTAATTGCGAAATTGTAAACATAATAATTCTTCTTCTTCTTCTTCCTCTTCAATTGCCTATTCGTTTCGAATATTGGCGATTATCCTGGATATGATGACTTTGTTCACGGTTGCTCTAAATAGTTCGGTAGTAGTTTTTGAGTCATGATATCCTCCTTCTTCCTGGTGGTCTTCTGCCATAAACTTTCCCTTGGAGAACGGACTTTAAAAGGTGATATTTGCTTTCGTTCCTCATAATATGTCCGAGGTACTCAAGCTTTCTTCTCTTGATGGTGTTCATTACTTCCAAGTCCTTCTTCATTCTCTCTATCACTGCCTTGTTGGTCACTCTGTCCACCCATGATATTCTCAGCATCCTGCTGTAAAGCCGCGTTTCGAAGGCTTCGAGTCTTCTTTGTGCTGTCTCGGTTAATGTCCATGACTCCATCCCATAGAAAAGAATCGAGAAAATATAGCATCGGAGGAGTCTGATTTTGAAGTCGATGTTGAGGTTGTGACATTTAAACAGTTTTCTCTATTCTACACCTGATCTCCTGTGAGTGGTCCCAATTATCATTGATCATGGTTCCCAGATAGGTGAACTGTGTTACTCTGTCTATGGGTGTGTTGTTGATCGTTAAGCCATATCTTCCACCAGTTTCTCTACTGATTACCATGAATTTGATTTTACTAATGTTAATTTCTAAGCCATAGTTACTGCTGACGTCTTTTATTTTATTCATTAGTTCTTGTAAGTTGTTCATGTTGTCAGTGAAAACCACAGTATCATCTGCGTACCGGATGTTGTTCATTCGTTCTCCATTCAGCAAAATTCCTATGTCGGTATTCTCAAGGGCCTCTTTAAAGATTTCCTCCAAGTAGAGGTTAATTATGAGTGGTGACAGGATACAGCCCTGCCTAACTCCTCGAAGAATGTTTACTGTACTGGTTTGGTCTTCCATATTAATTTTAATAGTAGCTGATTCCAGTAAAGGTTTCGAATGATCCTTAGATCTTTATCATCCATCCCGGTATTCATCAAGACGTCTATCATCTTTTCGTGTTTTATTCTATCGAACGCCTTCTGGTAGTCTATAAAATAGGCAATAATATCACAGTTCATATCCCTACAGCGCTGGAACAATACTTGTAGATAGAAAAGTCCATCTCTTGTATCCATGCCCTTCATAAATCCAAATTGTGTATGTGACACTCTTTCCTCGCAGATCCTATAAATTCTTCGATGAATGATTTTGAGGAACAGCTTTAGCATGTGACTCATAAGGCTAATTGTTCTGTAGTCACCACATTTGATGGCTCCCTGTTTATTTGGTAACATTATAAATTCAGAGATAAGCCATTCTTTCGGAATATTCCTAGTATTATAGATGTTACTAAAAATGCTAGTCAGGAATGTGATGGACTCATCGTCAAGAAGCCTGAGGAATTCCGAATGTACTCCATCGGGCCCTGGAGCCTTTTCTTCCCTTAGAGTATTAATGGCAGCTCTAACTTCCTCTCTCATGATATCAGGTCCGGACTCAGCCGGAATGGGGGGTGGGTCTCCTCTCTCATCAAAAAACAACTGTTCTATATATTTTTTCCAAGTTTCTTTAATACCTTCTCTATCCACAATCAACTCTCCTGCATCATTTACAAGTTTTCCTACATTTTTCTTTTTCAACTTTCCTGTAACTTCTCTCACCTTCCTATGTACAGTGAACTCATCGAATTTGCTTTGCAAAACTTCTATTTATTGGCATTTCTCATCCAATTCTTTTTGTTTGGCCTCTGGAATTTTCCTATGATACCCATTTGTATGCTTTTGTATGTTGAGGAACTGTTCTTTTGTTTTCTCCGTTCTTCCATGAGTAACAAAATTTCTTCTGTCATCCATGATTTATGTTTCACTCCGTTATTCTTCAGGTACTTATTTTTGACATTAGTTGTTGTTTCAGCAATTATCATTATTTGTTCTTCTGTGTCATCAGTTTCCTCCGCAATCAGTCTGCATTTGTCGTTGATGTCCTTCTTTACTTGGTTCCTTACTGTGTCGTTCTTAAGTTTCCTAAGATTATATTTTGGTTGTTTTGTTTAATGTATAATCTTAAATTTTGTCCTATATCCTCCGACAAGTAGATTGTAGTCCGACTGTATGTCTGCACCCGGGTATGTTTTCACACTTGTGAATCTGTTTCTATATCTTCGATTTATTAAGATATAATCTATCTGGTTTCGGATGATATGGTCTTTTCTGTCGTCTCTGGGAAAAGTCCAGGTGTATAGTCGTCTGTCTGGTAACTCATAGGTGTTTGTTATTACTAAGGCATGTTCGAATGCAAATACACTGATAGTTTCCCCCCTTACGCCAAGTCCGTGAGGTCCAATGTGTTCCCTTCTCTTCCCTTGCCTATTTTGGCAAATCCCATCGTCCTCCTCCAGGCTGGAGAACACCAAAGTACAAAGTCTGGAGCTGATCACGAGGGAGTGACCCAACAAACCCTATTTTTACCCCTGTCAGACTAGGGACCACCAAAGGAAAGTGGAAGCGGCCCTAGGTGGTAGGTGCATACGCCTACTCGCATCGTCCGGTGAGAGACCACCCCACCAGAACTGGGAAGCGCTAAGTGATTTTCCCGAATCACGTTCCGTTTCCGCGCTGGTGGTTCCGGGTTCCACAGTAGGAGTATAATAATATGGACATGATGGTGCTTCCAGGATCAAAATATTCCGGAGGTAAACTCCCCGGCCATTCGGATCTCCGGGCGCTGGGTGGCCCTGGGAGCCCTTCATTCCGCATTTCACAGACAGCAAAGATACCGAACCACTTTAGAATTGATTTCTGCAACATAAGAGGCATAAATACAAACATAAATTCGGTACACCAACATCTACAAGCAAATAGACCACACATACTAGCCCTTACAGAAACACAAGTATGTTCTACAACAACAACAGTGAACTACCCTTATCCTGGTTACGACTTACATACCCGATTTAGATATAAGTTCGGAATATGCCTTTTTGTCAGAAGCGACCTTTCATGTCACCGCGAGGAAACACTCGAACCGAACAACCTTGACGTCAAGGGATTAACCAAGTTTATACGTTGTCTCTATCGCCCTCCGAGCGATAGAGCCTACCAAAGCTTTTTTTCAACACTAGCTATCACTTTTGACTCAATACAGGTTGATCACCCCAGTTCAGAAATAATTGTTCTGGGAGACTTCAATGCCCACAACACCAACTGGCTCAAACATCACAACAAGACCGACAACGAAGGTAGAGAGGCTGAAGCATTCGCCATCAGCTGCGGGCTTACTCAAATTGTTGATGAACCAACTCGAATCTCAGAGAGGGGCGAATTCGCCGCCCTCCTGGATCTTTTCTAACCACCAATCCTGACCAGTACACAGTTACAGTTGGTCCGCCATTAGGTACTTCCGACCACAAACTTATTACAACGGTTTGCGAATTGCCACTCATACAGAAGGATCCACCATTGCCTCGCAAAATCTGGCATTACAATTCTGCAAACTGGGACGATCTAAGGGAGTTCTACCTAGATTTTCCTTGGCTCGACGTCTGCTTTGGCGCTGACGACCCGTCAGTCTGCTGCGAAAAGATCACGCAAGTAATCTCCTCAGGAATGGAAGCATACAT
Source organism: Pissodes strobi (assembly GCA_016904865.1). NCBI lineage: Eukaryota > Metazoa > Arthropoda > Insecta > Coleoptera > Curculionidae > Pissodes > Pissodes strobi. Next base: position 69,188 of record MU185304.1, on the reverse strand, counting down.
CCCAAATTCCATCAAGTTACCATCAAAAGGAAAGCCCTGGTTCGACAGAAGATGCGAAAGAGCTGTGGGTAGGAAACAGCAAGCCTACAAGTACTGGCAGCAAAATCAGACCGCTTATCGACGAAACTAAGGACAAACACAATCAAAGAATCAGGAATAAACTTTTGCAATGCCCCAGTGGCTCCAGGAATTTCTGGTCGGTAGCAAAGGCAGTAAGCAACAACTTTACAGAAACGTCTCTCCCACCTTTGATAGACGAACGTGGCATCACGGCGACTACAGCCAAGGAAAAAGCAAACATGCTCGCCAAAATGTTTTCTTCGCACTCTACCTTAGACGTCCCCCAAGGCAAGACTCTCCCCACCATATCGAACATCAACACTACCATGGCAGAAGTCAAATTTCATCACCGTGATATTCGTAAAATCCTCAAAAATCGAGATACGCAAAAGGCATCAGGACCGGACGGAATACCTGCCATCGTGTTAAAGAACTGCGCCAACGAGCTAACACCCGCTTTTTCCAGGCTTTTTTCTCTGGCTTACGGAAAAGGGATTTACCTATCTTCTTGGAAAGTCGCTCGAGTGCAACCTGTTCCAAAAAAAGGCAAGAAAACCACGCCCTCAAACTATCGTCCAATTGCCTTGCTTTCATTAATCTCCAAAGTCATGGAACGTGTAGTCAATCAGCAACTACTCAAGTACCTCGAGAAGAACAAAATAATCAGCGATAATCAATACGGCTTTCGCAAAGGGAGATCGACAGGAGATATATTGGCATATGTCACTCATATATGGAGTAGGGCAATTGAAAACTACGGAGAGTCTCGAGCGATTGCGTTGGATATTTCAAAGGCATTCGACAGAGTTTAGCATGACGGACTGCTCAACAAACTACCGTCCTTCGGACTGCCAGCCTCTCTCTGCTTGCCAGTTTCCTTAAGAGCATATCTCTGCACGTTGCAGTCGATGGACATATCTCGGACACATTCACCATTAACGCGGGCGTGCCTCAAGGCGCAATACTTTCACCAACTCTGTTCCTCATCTATATTAATGACCTGCTGACCGAAACAAATAATCCTGTTTACAGTTTTGCAGATGGCAGTACCCTTGTCTCCCACTTTAGATTAGAAAAACCCTTACCAGCGACTGAGATTCATCACCGCAGACAGGAGCAGATTACAGCAATTAATCAAGACCTGGAGAAAGTTCAAACTTGGGGCGACCGAAATTTGGTCCAGTTCAATGCAGCAAAGACCCAAGCAGCCACGTTTACCAAGAGGGCCAATACAGCGGGCCCTGACATCATTATGGCAGGGTCGACCATTCCCTCATCCTCGTCAATCGGACTGCTGGGTATCTCGGTCAACAGCAATATGTCCTGGCATGACCACGTTGCTAACATCGCAAAATCAGCCTCCCAGAAGCTTGGTGCGCTATTTCGCAACAAAAAACTCTATACACCGCAGCAGTTGCTCTTGCTGTACAAAGCGCAAATAAGACCGTGCTTAGAATATTGCTCACATATCTGGGGTGCCGCACCAAAGCACACCCTAAAGCTGCTGGATTCCATTCAGAAGAGAGCTGTGCGTCTCGTCGGCGACCCGGAGTTGACCCGGAATCTAGATAGTCTGGAACACCGCAGACATGTAGCCGAGATATCTCTGTTTTACAGATACTTTCACGGCAGATGTTCCCAGGATTTGGTCCGCCTCATCCCGCCCCTGGCGGCTCCTGTCAGACAGTCACGACAGACGGCAAGAGCGCACCAGTTCGTCGTACAACTGGAAACACCTAGAACATCGCTTTACAAGAACTCCTTTGTCTGTCGCACTGCATCACTGTGGAACTCACTCCCATGACATTTGTTTCCCACTAATTACAACTTACAAATATTCAAGAGCCGCGTCAATCAACATCTTCGCACACACACCGCTCGTCGAGCGCCATAGGGTCTCCCGTTAGTGTGTGTGCCACTGCCATAAAAAAAGTCACCCATTAAGATAAGGATTTCTTGTTTAGGGAATTTCTTTATAATATATTTAATCTGAGAGTAAAATTTATCTACTTCCTCCTCACTGTGATCAGTGGTAGGTGCATATATCTGTATTATGTTGGTGTTCACTGGTGACGTATTCAATAAAATTGTAGGAGCATGACTCTTTCGTTCATAGGCACAAAATTAGTGACGTGTCTAGCAACATTCTTTCTGATAAACAATGTAATATTAGTTTATGGAGAAGCATGCCTTTGCGGTCCAGTGAATCGCTCAACCGCTCAAGCCTGGTGGCGGCAGTAGCTAGATGCTGTGCTCGTGATACGATGCTTCGGGTTGCCTCTGGGTTCAATTCCCGTTAGTAGCAAGAATTTTTATTTAATTTTTTAAGGTTATGTTTGTTCCTTTTTTTAAATTTGGGTTAGTTTTGTTTGGTTGCGCCCCGAAGCGAGCGAAGCGAGCGGAGGGCCATGCGTGAAGTTAACAGTACTAACTACAAACCGCTGTTTGAAGACGCTTGTCTTTAAAAGACACCTCTCATCCTGTCCAAACTTCTACCATACTCGTTGAAGCCTTCGGAAAATACTTAAACTGCAAAGGTTTTTATTACATTTGGCACCGAATTACATTCCGTACACGATTTTCGCACCTGCGCATTGATTGGTTAGAACTTCAAATTTTGAGGTGCCAAATGCGTTTACGGAATGTATATTAATGCGTACCGGGATCGATACCCAACGTCTACAAGAAACTTTTCTTTTAATATTATTCAGTTTTTAATACTAATCTCTTGTTGACATTTTCATTTCTGTGGCGTTATTTTAAGCACACATTCTTCATAGCTTTTTATGTCAGTTCACGCCTTTATCTATTAGCTGACAGGTCTTTCAAGTTAGTAGACCAAACATGTTTTATAACTTACCAGCAGATTATCAGACGCTACTGGGCCTGACACAAAACGAACACTTCAGTCCATAAAAAGTTTTTATTGCAAGAGCTCAGCTTAAAGCCGGCTTTATAGTGTCTTTTAAAATGTTCTTCGCTCTCAAGCGATTCATTTCGGGGAACGAGCTTAAGGTTTGACGATTTCCGTTTAATTTTCCACGATACGGAAGCTCGCAAGACCTCCGCTGAGAAAACAGATAGCCAAGATATCCCTGGAGTTTTACTATAACTTGAGAATCCAGAAATATCCTTAATATAAACACAATAGTTGTGTATTTGGATTTAAAAAAACTTTTTTATTTGTGTCACGATACTTTTCGAAAATTAAACAAAATAGAAAGTCTGAAAATCGATAAAAGGCCACTTAAAATGTGAGAACCATAGACTGGTGCCTACGGTATAATTCGTCCCTGCACGAACGCGGTTTGTTTTTATATTTTATTGGTTGTGCACAAAAGATATTCAAACAGATAGGGACAAGAAATATACAAACAGGTATAAATGCAGTTGACATAATATATCAAGCTAAAAATTATTTTAACAGGTAAATAATATTGTTATTTGTTTTCATTCCTCGAGGCAAACGTGATGTTTAACAAAAAGATTTATAAATCATGTGGAAAAGGTATATTTTTCCTGACTTATCGATACCTCTCTAGAAATTCGCCATAAGCATAAGTAAATGCGATACTTTCAATGCTTTGTGTAGAGCTGCCCATTTCGACACGCGGCAATTCCCTTGTTTGTCCCGACGGACGTGCCTTCACTACCATCAGGAAACCCTTTTCGATAAAATTACACGTTTCTTTTATGGAATAGACGTTATGTTTGGCATTTTAAACTGGCGATTTCTACCTTTCAAAAATAGCACAGAAATTCCCAAGAGCATCAATGTTTACCTTCTTTGATAGGTACTTGAAAAATATGTCCAGATTTCCTGTAAGAGGTCAGAATATAACTTTCAATCGTTGAATAGAAATCTTTAAATCTGGGTCCCCATCAAATTATAATGAAATAATTAGAAAAGCCTACATGTTTCGCCCAACGGGCCTCTTCAGCCTACAATTAAACTAATTACACTCATCCCAATTTTAAAATAAAAATAAATCAATTTTATTATAGTTAATAAATTTTCTTTATCATCGGTCAAAATATCTGCTGATGACCAATGGACAACTAACCAATGAAGGAAATATGACGTCTTCCAGTTGAATGCAATGTTGATATCACAGCGGTAATATCATATCAATAAACAGTTAATCAAGTATACTAAATCGATAGGGTAACCTGTGAAGCAAATAGAAATATATAAAGATTTTACTTGCAAAATCTGCCACGAATGAAGTTTTTACTGAAAATTGTGATCCGCACGATAAGATCGCTTTTGACTATATAGCCAATACATGTCTACGGGTAAACAAACTGATTATTAAACAAAACCAAGCTTAATGAATTTCATGGCAGCGATAATATCATTATATCAATAAAAGGTCAAAAGGCATACTAAATCAATGATGCAAATACATAAAAAACGAAATGAGCTCAGTTCGATTCAGCTTTTAAAGCGAAATCTTAAAATTACAAATTGCAGCTAAATACACTCGTGCCCTGCTATGAGGCGAACACGTGATTATAGTAAAAATTTATGGTTCAAGTCAGTAGCTAAAATACACAAGTAAATCACGAAGATATTATCGAGATTTTTATCAATTAAAGTGATACTTTACAGGGCGTCTAATGAATCAGTACTAGAATGAATGAACAAGGGAAGGGAAGTGATAAACAGTATAAAAAAAGAACACTTGAATATCTGGGTCATACAATGCGAAACGAAAACAAATACTAGCTCCTTAAAGAAATTCTCCAGGGAATGTTCTATGGCAAGAGAGGACCCGGAAGGCGTAGGATATCATAGCTGAAGAACTTAAGAACATGGTTTTCGAAAACAACCACTGAATTATTCAGAGCAACCGTAAACAAGGTCATTATAGCCAGGATGATTGCCAGTATTCGGAACGAATAGGTACTTGAAGAAAAAGAAGAACGTGATACTATATCATATTAAGGAAAGTGAAAGTCACTTCAATCACATCAATTTCAGTTACTCAAATGCAATAAGACATGACCGACAGTCAGGTAAAGGTATATTCGATAATTCTCATTACAGTAAAACTGAATCAAGTAGCAAAGTAAATTCTCCAATCGAGACTATATCAGGTAATATTTTTCTTATTGTAAAAAAATTTTGTGTGTGCTTAAGGCCTCACGATAGAAGTGAAAACTTCAACAACCGGGGTCATCGTTTGTCAGAATTTCGATCTGAGCCATCGTTGCAGAGATACGGGAGTAAATCGGTTTTTTCCCAAAATCCCCCCTTAAATTAGAGCCCCGGTTCCCCCGTATGGTCCAAGATGGCCCCCATGCGGCGCAACTACCATAAACGTTACGTTACATATCCCAGCGTAACGCGTGACGGCTCGGTCTCATTCAACCCCCACAAAAAAGTGCTGAGCGCGCCTAAAGAAGTTTTTACTTCAGAAATCAATCGATTTTCATAAAATCATTGCCTTCTAGAATTACTAAATTAAATTATAATATGAGAGAGAATGGATCGGTATGAGATAATATTTGATCGAAAGTAAGTTATATATAAATAACACAAATGCGGCAAGTGTATATTGCAACACGTTTTTCTGATTGGAGTTAAGAAGGAAAGTAAAGATTTTTTTTAATTATTATTTTTAATTTTTTTTTATATTAGAAAGGAATCTAGCCCCTAACATAAATTTATGGGCTAACTCTGGAAGTACTATACTTGAACAAGTCTGGCCATTAGCAACAGTACATGTGGTCTGATTTTTAATAAGTTTTAAATCTAATCCTTGCAGAATTTCTAAGCCAGGTTGACCAACAATAGTCCGAGTAGCTCCGGAATCTAATAAGCCTAAAATAGGGTGACCCAAAACAGAAATCTCCAAATATGGGCGCTCATCGCCGTGTGCATGTGCAATAATAAAGTCCAAAAAAATCTTATTAGGGAAATTAATATCATTGGTCGGTGAAGTGGAAATAACAGGAGAGGTCTGCCGACCTAACGACTCTCCCGAATACCGTTTCCCGAACCGGAACACTTTGGACAATTTCTAGTAGTCACATCTGGAGTACCACAACGATAACAATGGATCTTCTTACTGCTAGGGCATTGCCGATTTAAATGGCCTGTCTGGTTGCAGTTCCAACAAGTGGACGTCTAGGAAAAGATGGTCGTTCTACTGGTGCTCGTGCTGCTGGTAATGCAACTACATCGATGGACGGTGGATGATCACTATATAAGCTAGAAGTAGATGCATCAGAAGCCAAGAAAGCGAAATCAGGTTCAACAAAATTTTGTCGCCTCCTGATGGTGGAATATAATGATCAGCTCGGTAAATTTTAGCTTCAAGCTTAAGGCACTCAGTCTCTAGCTCCTCCAATGAATTAACAACAGGAAGCTGAGTTGTATGAAATAGAGACAAATTCCTAGAAATGATATCCAGCTGAACATCGTCAGACATACCTCCATAACGCCTAAACAAAGCACTCATACTAGACAAGTAATCAACGATACTCTCAGACTGGTCTTGAGTTCTTTCCAAAATTTCTTTAAATAACCTAACTTTATAATCAGGTGGTTCAAAATGGCTACACAGGAGATCAGATAAACTTTTCCAGTTAACAAACCTAGCTCGATTAGCACGGAACCAATTCAAGGCTCTGCCAGCAAACAAATCTATTGCTGACTCAAATAATTCCTGTTCAGATATACCCCTAGCAATACGTAACTCAGAAACTCTTTCTAAAAAGTTGTGAACTGAAAGTTGTTTACAGTCACCTGAGAATTTAAGATTCCATTTTTCAACACGAGTTTTAAAATTACTAGAGTGACAAGAACGCATTTTAGTTGGCGTGGAATTAGTTGGTGGTTTATTAGAATTTAAACTATAAACAGAAGAGTCAGAATCCGAATCATCTAACTGCGTTTTACTTAACAAAGCAGTCAAATCTTTATCCGATTTCAACAGTGAATCTAAACTATCCAAAGCAGATAATATTTCCAGCAAAGAATCAGATCTAATTTTTAACTCTTCTTCTTTAAGATTAGCGGTAGGTATGGCCTCTAGTGAGGGAAACAAAAGGTTGTAGCCCTTCTATAAGGGTTCTGGCCCTCCGTAAAACGTTGTAGTCCTGCAGAAAGAATGAACTGCTGGCCCTCCAGGGAAGAAAACTTCTGGCCCTCCAGAAAGAAGTTGTGGCCTTTCAATGAAGCTTCTGGCCCTCCAGAAAAACCCTGAAATAATCCAGTACGCATTAAACGAAGCCCCCTTACTTTAATGAAAATCATAGACCCCCCCTCTTGCATAAATACATCTTCTTTATAAAACAAATTTCCCCAAACAAAAAAAAACCATGGACTTGCAATGCCCGTCAGCAAATAAAAGAGATACTTAGGTTCAGACAACTTGAATATAAAAAGATAGGTATGAATCACCCCTTAAAGGAATATATAAATTGCCCCATATGATCAAAATTAAAGTTGCATTAAAATAAAAATTCGGATCAGATAAAATGGAGTAGATAAGATAACATGTGAGAAAAGCAAATGGCGGTATTGGCACAAAAAAAAGGTATCACATATAAGCAATTAAATCATTAATTAACGATAGCAATAATTACCTCAAATTTGTGCGTGAGGGCTACTCTGAGAGATTCGACGGTCTCGGTCTTATATGACGAACGTGGAAGCCGCTATAAGTAATGGAAACAAAAAAAAATTTAGCATTATGGCGTTCACGCGCTTCACAGGCCACAGAAAAACAAATCCAGAGAAAATGCTTACCTAATACAGCATGTAGAGCCTGAAAAATCGGTCGTGTTCAAACACAAACAGAAACAACACAATAAATCCCCTAGCAAAAGGGTTGTGTTATATCACAATACTAAATGTGAAGTTTATAGCTGCACTGGCAAACGTTTGCCTTACGAGCAAACTAGAAAAAGGACTCTCCAACGTTTTCGTCAATTTGCCTTCGAGATTAAATGCTGCATCACAAGTAGTGATGGGCGGAAACATGCCGAGTGATTCGATACAAGGAATAATTTTAAGATAATAAACGACCGAGTTCTCGCTCATTATGATGGTAACATGAAGGCAGAGGCCACGAATAGTGAGCTAAAATTACATTCCGCCAGAAATGCTAGGAAATACTCTTACAGGAATGATAAACCTTCAAAATCTAAATCGAGAACGACAAAAACGCGATGGATAGCCCATCCCTATTATTTGGCATATATCTCACAAAAACTAGTCTGCCGTACAAAACGAGAAATATATTTAAAGCAGAGATCCAAAAACGATTTCCGGAATTGGCGGCCGGCTCCTGGCATTCATCAACCTAGGGTTCTCAAAAGGTAATAAAATATTCAAACTGAAATTAAAGTATGGTTCAAATGCAACGTATTTGCAGGCTAACAGAAAAAACGGTTGGCTGGCGGTTCCCGATAATGCAATATAATAGTAATATATAAAGAATAGCCAAGCTATTCTAATAATATGGTGCATTGCTCATCCACTAAAATAAATAGTCACAACGGATTATAAAAGCTAATACAAATGCATAGCTAACCTATACCTAGAATATAGTTAACTCATATTAGGAAAGTGGCATTTACAAGCAAATCAAATTAATAAATTTAGAATTAATAAACCGATGCGTGCAAAATACAGCATCATTTTTTTTGTTCCACATGCGGCATATAAATGAAATTTTTAAAATTGGCAAAATCGAACTGTTATAATATGTGACTTAAGCGGGATTAACACTGTATCACTTTTGATGTACATCGAAAGTGAATCATCCAGAGTGAAATCATCCAGAGTGATTGTAGTACCAGGGGGCGTGATATCTCGTTCCAGAAAGAATAAAAGTATTATACGCGGTAACATTGACTTAATTTCAAGTGAAGTGATAAATTAATTGAACTCAATTATATCAACAGCTGGCCGTGCTAAAAGACGTTGGTGGGTGAAACCGTGTGTTTCCAGGAGAGAAAATCTAGTAGCTTCGTCCACGCTGTTAAGAGAGTGGGCAGAAGAAAATCCTGATGAGTACAGAAATCATTTAAGAAAAAGTTACTCCCCTTATTCAGAAAAAGATACTTGGCACCGAGAAGCTTTGAGCTCTAAAATAAAACTACGAATGACGCAAATTTGCATTTATAATAATAGCCACAAACAGACAATCTCACTGGCGGCTGTTAAACTAAAAAGTGAAGTAGCACTGAAAATGAACGCACCGTTTACTAACATTTTTCACTGAGTCTTCACTCCCGCACAACAACTCTTTCATCAAAATTTGATCGGGGATCAATATATTTCATCGATAAACTTTACTGTACACCTTGGATGAAACACAAATGAAAGGCAATCTACACTTATCATTTTGGATGATTCCTCCAAGATGAACATCTAAAGTGATAAGTGTAAATGAGCCTTTTCGGTAATAGCATAACATTAAGGTAAATGTACGCAGTACGGAAAGGTTAAGTCAACTAATTACGGTCCTATTGATAGGTATTCGATATTTGAGACGATATTCGACATGATACTAAAGAATTTAGGCATTTTTAAACCATACTATGATAATAACGAGAATTGATTTGGTCTGAGATGATATTAGACCTAAGATCATAACCTACAATCATTTGATTATATATTCGTTAATTAAAATGATATATAGCTGTAAGAAAGATAAAATAATCAAGGCAAATGACCTTCAGCCATTTGATTATCTAACTGTATATAGCGGTAAGAAAAATATGTGGTAATCAGGGAACTCAAATAAATTAAAATCGAGTTTACTTCTTTCTGGTCGAGTCACCTTGATACGGCTAACTGATGGCGGGATTAGCTAGGTCAACGTGAGATTCTACCTCACAGAAGGGATTCGATCTCATAGAAGGACTCATGGCAGGTAGTAGAAAGTCTCCTGTCTCACAGAAGGTAGCGGAAAATCTTCTTCCCCACGGAAGATAGCAGAAAGACTCCTGCTCCACAGAAGACCACGAATTAAATTATAAAGAATTTTCACTTTTCAAGATAGACACATCAGTATGTAACAAGCCTTTTTTCCTAGGAAGGGTAACCACACTAGTCGTCAAATATCGGTATTAAACGAATTAAATCTTTATTTGTTTCCTGACAAACATACAAATGTCTTTACCTTATGGCGTGAAACATGTCATCATTCTAAATAAAATACAATAACTAATAACTATACAACAATATAAAGTACAGCACACCATAAGATACAATAAAATTCACACAAAAATAAAAGAGTACCTAATAAAATTATTATGTACGATTTGACAATCAAATAAGAGCAGCAAATTGCACAATGAAATAATGAAATAATTGTAAAACAGTGTTGCATTTACAGCCCACTAGTGCTTTTACATAATTAAATTAAAATATAATAAAAGATAGATATAAATACAAATATTAAATATATACACATAGCTCATTATCCCACACACAAGAGCCCATCACTGAAGTATTCCTCGATCGAACAGTAGCCCTTAGCAATAAGCAACTGTTTTAGTTTGCTTTTAAATGTTAATAAGGGTTTGTATCTTAATGTAAGGGGCAACTTATTGAATATTTTTACTATTGAGAAATGGACATTTTTCTGCAAATAGGAGAAGTTTGTTTTATTTTCTAAGAGATCATCCTTCTGCCTTGTGTTATATTCATGATTCCTAGTTAAATCCGTAAAAAGATCAGGATTTGTTTTGATAAATGTAGCAGATTCATAAATATAGGTACCAGTTATAGTGAGGATGCCCAGCTCCCTGAAGAGCTCCCTGCAGCTCTCAGTTTGTTTCATGTTGAAAATGCTTTTTATACATTTCTTTTGAAGGACTGCTATCCTATTGATGTCACTACTACCTCCCCAAAAAATTATGCCATACCTTATTCTTGAATGTACATATGCATGATAAACCTCCATAGCTGACTGTGCTAAAATGTTGGCTGCTATCACCTTTAGTAAATGGGTATATCGGGCAGCAGCTTTTGCAAAATCATCTATATGGTCCCTCCAGTCCAACCTGTAGTCTAGATGCACACCCAGAAAGGAGGCTGACCTAGCAGCAGTAATCAGCCTTCCATCTCTCTCAAATGTGTTTCCTGTTTCTACTTGCTGGAAACCAAATTCCAGTAGTTGGGTCTTGTTAACATTAAGTGTTAGATTGTTGGCTACAAACCACTCCTCCAGAGTTTGCATTTCATTATAAACTTCCTCTGTTGCATCCTCATTTTTATTTGTATTGGCGATAATAGTTGTGTCATCTGCAAACTGTACAGTGTGCCACTTTGTTACTTTTGGCAGTTCATTTGTATATAATAAATAGAGCAGCGGTCCGAGGATTGACCCCTGTGGTACCCCTTTTTTACCGTTCTTAGGTCCGATTTCTGATCATTACCATTCTCATCTCTCTCTATTACACATTGCATCCTGTTTTGAAGATAGCTGTCAAGAAGTTTGAAGGCAACTCCTCTGATACCAGATCTCTCAAGCTTGGCCAGCAACAATTCGTGTTCGACACTATCAAAAGCTTTTGATAGATCAAGGAGCATAGCAAGAGGTTGAGTTTTGTTATTTAACATTTTTTGTACTTCGTCCAGAGTTTGATAGATTGCTCGAGTTGTTGATTTTTTTGACCGAAATCCATTTTGGTAGTTTGAAAGGACGCTCTCCCTATCAAAAAACTCCATCATCCTGCTGTTTATTATGTTTTCAAAGATCTTGCTAATGTTGCTTAATAAAGCTATTGGTCTGTAGTTGCTCACATCTTCCTTTTCACCTTTTTTGTAGATTGGTTTGACCTGTGCAACTTTTAATGCTTCTGGGAATATACCACTCGAGAGGGAGAGGTTTACTATGTATGTAAGTATTGGAGCTATAATTTCTGCTGTGTTTTTAAGCAATACAATGGGTACTTTATCGTGTCTTACTGATTTTTTGTTTTTTAGACTTAGAATGATTTTATGCATTTCCTGTATGTTTGTTGGCTTTAGGAAAATTGACTTGCTGATTGTCTCTACTTTGCAAACTGCCATTTCTTGGTTTGAACTGAGGTCTGGGCATATATTTAAAAATGTCTCGTTTATGCCATTTAATATTTCCAATTTCGTCCTGTTTTTGTCTCCCAGTTGTTGGAGGATATTGCACTAATTTTTTTGCTTTTTGTTAGTCAAACTTCCTACCATATTCCAGACTGTCTTACCTCTGTTTGCATTTTCTTCTATTATCTTTTGCTTGTGCATTTTCTTTGCCTTTTGTACAATCTTTTTAAATATGTTCGCATACATCTTGTACTGCTGAGGTGGTACTTTACCATTTCTCATTTCCTCATATAAGACTCTCTTAGTATTTGAAGATTTTTTGATTCCATGTGTTATCCAAGTGCGACCTTTTTTTGATGGGCTTAAAGGTTTTTTTGGAAATACATACCTCCATAAGTGTGAGATGGAGATGTTGATAAATTCATTATATGATTTGTTTGTATCTGTGTAACTAAAAATATAGTCAAAACTTGCCTCAGATAGTTCTGCCCTAAGTTGGTTAAGCTTTGCACCTGAAAAAATCCTTTTATTCTGTCTCCCACCTTTTTGGGCTCCTCCGGGTACGTTCGAACACCGGGAGTAAGGCTGCCAGAAGTTACGTAGCGAGAGCATCGATATCACATTTCGACCCGTAAGAGGAGAAAATCGCAATAATGTATTTAGTAACACTTTGAACGTTACAAAATATCATATTTGAAGTTTCAATTTGGTTGGCTACAGATGCATCCACATAACTTTCAAGAACTTCAGCTGTAAGTTTTAAAAATTTTGTAAGAAAATTTAGACATAGAATTTGAAACAAAGGGATTTAAGCTTTTCCTTAATGATATTGAAGAAAAAGTCTCTAATTTTGAATATCTTTTCGTACTTGGATACATTTTTTCACAACTTTCATCCAATTTAAGTCAGTTATCATGAATGATCTACGATTATAAGTTTTTGTATCCGAAATTTCAATGGAAATTTTCTTTTCTAAAATATCAAGGTGCGCAGTTTTCATTTTTAATAATTCGTCAGTGCGGAATGCATTTCCATCCGTACGCATTGACAAGGATTAAAATCATGACAGTTTTTATAGCATTTACTTCAAAGTAGATAGATACCCTTATTTAGCGAGCAGCAAGTATTTCCCATGTGTACGCAATAAAAATCGTCTCTCGAATCATCGACGTTTAATCCGGGTAGGTTCCCTAGGCCCGCATTCGCACGTTTCCACCGGACCGGGCGCGTTTAGAAAAAATATCAGCCAATTTGAGGAACAAATCGCGGTAATTAGATCGGTAATGCCACATCTAAATCACTCCTAGCCGACCGATAAGAAACGAATATAGTCAGAGAGTAGATGTAAGTTTGGAGTTTTCTAGCTTGGAAAACGTTAATTATATATTATGTCTGTTGGAAAACGAAACGCGTGTACTTTCGGTCCATTTATGATTCCCACGACATCCTATAACACATAAGGAATACGGGTAAGTATATATCCGTAACACTGGTAAATTTCACCACAACACCAGAATATCACAGTTATCACACACATTCTTAGTTTTTAAATAAAACACAAACACAAAAGGAAGAAGTTAACCTCTTCGCTCGCGTACGCGTACCCCTTGAACGACGTAAAGTAAACTAGTACAAATGCACTATCGGGTAAAGCCGTTGCCTCGCCGTGTCTACGTCACGCGGCTCTGACGCTACAGGGCCAAGTCCTCGCTCTGTCAGTGTTATTGGCCCATTCCCAAATTTCCAGTTGCAGGCGTTTTCGACAAAAATAATAATGAAGTAATAGGTTTATGATATCTGCAATCGCTCTGCTGACTGTTTTTCTCTTTCGCTTGGTTGAAGTCGACTCCAGAAAAAGTGTGCTGAACGCGCTTAAGGAAGTTATCGCGTCAGAAAATAGTGGGCCAAACAAAATTAAACTCCCTATGCAAACGTACAGTTCTAGCAGATTTAATAGCCTCTGTTCATAGCCAGAATATAATACTCGGGAAACAGAAACATAAATAACGCTAATCAAAACTTTCTTCAATACATTAAAGGTCTAATCATGATACTTCGTTCTCCAGCCTATTGGCGAATTAAAATCGATGCTTAAATCTTCAAATGTTGCAACTACCGAAACGTTATTCTCGCGAATATTTATAAGCCTAATAGTAAACTGAATTTCAACACTACCTCTTAAATGACTGCGAGAAATAAAATTTGGACAAACTTTCGCCCCATCTCGATTCAAAACCTGATATCACTAGACATATCTTCGGAACTGAATAACATATACGCAAACTTTACCTAGGAAACTAACTTTTTCAATTTCATGGAAGCTTGATCACATTGGGATAGTCTGAAAAGAAGTTGGTCCATGATTATTGAAATCTTATTGTCCTCAAATAAAGTTTATAGAGAATTCCCACTTCAAATTAAATTTTACTATTATTTGATTTTCCTCCGTTACATTGCCACAGAGTGTAACCTTGTAATTGTATTTGAATATTATATCGCGATTTTCTCTGTGTTTCCGTTAAATTGTAATATTGATCGTGACAACATTAAGAGCGCTTTCACACGAGGATACTGTATTCGAGATTCACGTATATCCGAGATACAGGTTAAACATACATTCAAATGGACCTATTCACACGGCACGAGCGACGCCTTCAGTATCGCGATACCGAATTTCTACATCCCGGCAACTCAGCCGCCAGACGCTGAATGCGTATGCCGCAAACAAAATTACCATTAAGACATATGGACGTGTTCAGACATGGATACTCTTGCAGCAGAGAAGATATCATAGATGCAGGATATTTTTCAGTATAACTTCAATCGTCATAGGAATTATTTACTACGCGCTATAGTGATGAACCTATGCACAGCACTGCGACTATTTTAGTACCTACTGATTGAAGAAATACGTGAATTCGGTGCAGCAGTCCGAGTGCGTATCTCGCATACAGAATCCTCGTGTGAAAGAGCTCTAAGAGCTAAAAATAGGGGGTTTCCATTTGAAAAAATGACTTTTAACGATTTTTTAATTTAAATTCTTAATGTTAGTTTTTGATCACTCTTTATTTATTTATCATAAAAATGCCAACACAGGCTACTAAACTAGATCCCCAATTCCAATTAAATAATAAAGCCCTATTGAAAGGCTTGAAAGAAATTAATAGTTATATTTAGACCTGCAAACGTCATTTTTGACATAAAATTCAAAATAAGTCAAAAACCCTTAGACCCGATAGAATATTATATATAAAATACATCTAGAATTTTCTGAGGAATTCAAAAATGCCTTAATATACAGAGTATTCTGCTTAAAATAAGTTGATATTTGTCCAAAAAATACGACACCTGTTCAAAATTTATATATAAAAGTATAATATTTTAAAAATATAAGTAAATCTAAACCTAAACAACTTTTGTAATAATTTCTTTTGGTACACCCCGTAGATTCTGAGATAAGGTATGGCCACCCTGTACATTATACTACTTCGATCTGCGTCTACCAATTTTAAACTAAGAAAAATGTTGAAATTACGTTGGTAGAGACCCTATAAAAATGTTTAGAAAAGTTGTTCTTATCAGCTTTCCAAGTTTGTCTTTCAATCTGAAGGGATTCTTATTAAAATCTGAAAATTTCTATACCGCTAGTTAACTTTATCATAACTTTTCTTTTGAAGTAACTCTAAAGACACTTTTTCTCAAATAGACTTCAAATAAAAACCCTAATTAAACTTCCCATCTTTTCGCATATACAGACTGCTAAGAAAGCTTTGTATTAATTTTCTCCCGGTCCAAGAGGTAATAAAATAATAAAATATGGCCGTCTACGCGGAGAAAATAATTTAATGAATAAATCAAAACAAGAAAAATCAACAGAACAGTTGAAAGTAAAGTTACATGATAAAAGAAATACGTCTTAAAGGCCAAGCCAGTTGAACAAATAACTAAAACTCCAAGAGAAACATAAATAGAAAGTGTTAGATAAATTGTATTTAGGTTTGGTTGTTCGGATTGTTTCTGTTGAGCATAATAACTTTAATTAGCACATTTATTTGGCCTGGTTTTTAAAATTATTGCTGACTGTTTCTGATAATATAACATCGATTTCTTGATCCCAATGAAAGTACACATTGCCGAGATTTTTTGGAATAACATCGGATATTAAAAATTATGTGCGTTATTTACATCTTTTGACTGACATCAAATATATTAACTTTAATGATGATTTGAATTGAATATTAGTATTTTTAATTATTATTATCCCTTCCAGAGTGTGCACATTTTCTAAGAAGGATAATGATTGATTTTCGGTGTAACTTCAGCTGCTTAGTAGGCACCAATCTTTAATGGTTTTGTTTTATTTATGCTTTGTATTAGCGAGATGCTGATGGCTACCGGGTTGGTTTGAATGTGTATTTAAAATGCTATGTACCATACAACTGTAATATAATATCTACTATAATTGGTTCATGTCCTATGATTCCTTAATCCGTCTTTCTTTAATCTATGTTTCCTTATTCTATCCATTATTCTTTATTCTATCTTTATGTTGGCTTATTCTTATGTATATTTACTTAGTCTAAGTTTTCTTCTATCAACGTATATGCTATTTATTCCGTTATTTCTATGTTTCTATACTTTAAGGATCCTTAATATATTAATTTATCTTTTCTATAATAATTCCTTATTTATGTTGACTTATTTCTAATATTTTAATGCTTTATCTATTTCTACGTATTGTATCTATCTCTATGTATTGTATCGATCGATACTTTTGTGATGCATTTTCTCTAGCCGCACTGTATTGAATGGCGATTTTTGTTATAATGCTTTAAGACTTTTACAAATAAAAAGCCTTTATGTGAACCAGCTTATTTTTTCTCTAAAATTACAATTATATAGGGCCCGCCAATCAATGCAATATTTAGGATCTCTGGGCCCATAGGTTGAACCTTTAACCTTAAACCACTATGGGCACTATGCAGAATTAGTTAATTAACTAATTAACATCAATATGCAGAAAGAGTGCGATAATCTGTATCTATTTTTTTAAGAGTTGAAACATACTATATTTTAGTTCAGTTTCACACTTTCTTCTAAAAATATTTTTGTAAGACTTTGAGCAGTATCAAAATGGAAAAATACTGGTGGTTATATAAAATACATTTTGAAAAAATGAGAACACCATTAAGTCTTGCGGCAAAATGTGATGTGCTTTCGATACAATAACTGTCTTACGTTGATAATACCTATTTATGCCTTTCTTGAAATATTTAATTCAATTCCAAAGGTCCATTCATCGTGTCTGAGCGTTAGTCTCTCTAAACTTTGTCCTCATGCATATTCTTTGTTCTTTTGTTTAATTAGTCTTTGTTCTCTGGCTGACCCTCGTTAACTTCTATTTTATTTCGGCTAATGAATTAAAATATGCATAGAACATGCTCTCGATTTATTTAAATGAAGCCAATTAACTAGAATAACGATATATATGCAACATGATAAGATCTAAGCTGTAGTTCCTAATAATTTATCTGTTGAGGGGACGAACAGCTACTGTATTTCGAATTAGAATAAAAACTCGATATTAATTTTTTGAATTTAACTTACCAACTTGTAGTGTAACATACCCGGGCCTGTTCAACATAGTTGAATGAGATAAGTTGTGCTTTGTCTTTATTTTGCCACTGCTCGTCAAAATAGATTAAAAAGATAACCAATCCCTACGTTGTGTTATTATTATATCGTGCACAATTTAACTTACTCATAATGTCTCCGACGGTAACAAAATTAGGGACATTTGAGGGAACAGTGCGTCATGTAAATTAAAACACAGATTCATAATGCACCTAATTTATTAGAGAAAACGTGCCAAATTATTAGAGAAAAACGTGCCGGACTCAGCCTGGAATTCAAGAGGGGAAAGAGTACGGCAGAGAAACCCTCGATCTAAATTCGTAAACCGGATTATGTTGTGTAACCTTTATTAGTGTAATAATTAATTAAATCCTGCGCCACAATTCGTAGTTTTACACACGTACTAGCACATTTAAAACTGAAGAGATAGCTCTCCGGCCGGGAATCGAACCCAATTCTCCCGCGTGTTAGGCGGATGTGATAACCATTACACTACCGAAGAGGGGTGTTAGTTAGCCAGATGCCTCTGGTAGTTACTGAGGTCCTGGTTACTGGTTACTCAGCTAAAGTTGAAATTAGGGTCAATATCTCTAGAATGATCATTTCATTTATAACTAGGATATTCACCCGTCAGGGTAGGAAAATGTTAGTAATTTTAAAAAAGCTCTTACTTGCAATCAGAGTCGTACTAAAACCAAAATTCCAGCACGAAAAGACAGCAAACAATACATTTTTGTTTTGATTTAACGCAGTGTTATTCACAGCATAAAACGATTTAATTAAATATGCACAAATGTTATGCCACCACATATGAACTATCCATGAGAATAAAAGAAATACTTGCACAAATTATGTTAATACCAATATTATAAATTTTATTTTACTGACCTGTAATGACATGTTAAAACACAGAAGCAAAACAATTCACCAAAACAAACCGTACACTGCGCCGGCTTTTGACTATCTATCCCCGTTCTCGAGTGACACGCTTTCGGATCTCTTCCAAAAAAAAACTGGCAAAATCCGGCTTCAATTTATGACTTGTTTTTCTCTTTTTCTTTCTTTACATATATGGGGTGTCCCAAAACCGAATGTATGAGGTCTAACAAGTTGCTAATGGTTTTAATAATTTTCTATGAGTGTTTTCTGCTTTTGCGCCTGCTGAAGTTTACCGGAACGGAGCAAACAAACTCACGTATGCTGTAAATAAAAAATGTTGCAAAATAAATCAGACTTAGCTTAACTAAGCCGGCTTAATATTTCAAACCTGGCCTAAAATTTGAATTATTACACCAATTAAATCTATTGTAATAAACTTACCAGTGTTTGAATCTTCAAATGCTGTACTTTTTATTATACTACCTTCAGGAAAATGAGTTTCACATAATTTCGTGTTGTTTGTGGTCTCAAAGCTATCTCGGGGTATAGCTTTTATACATCTTTGTCGTAAACCTACGTCCTTCGGGAAATCGAAAACATGCACTTTGGGCCCATTTTTATAGTTCCTATTACAACCAGGAATACAAAACTTTTGAGGCCTAATTACACTACATTAGTGTCAGTTACCATGAAACTAGACCGAACCAAAATAAAACCATGCAACTAAACACGAACAAAAACTTGTGAACTGTCCTGTAAATAAATCGGCTGACCAGCGTAAAAGCAACAGGTCTTTAAGTTCGATATATTAGGATTTATGTATTTAAAGATATGCCTAACAATATAAATTGTATACCTAAGTATACAACTAAATATTAGGCACAAGTTTCATGTACTTAAAAGCACATAAATAGTCCAAATTTCATAAAAAATCATGAAAATAACATTAATTACCGCAGCCATTATCGGCAAATTTGCAAATCGTTTGTTTTGCTTCTTCTCTCTGTTACATCGTTCAAATGAGCTATTGCCGGCTCTATAAGGAAAGTATTATTTTAGGAAAGTGCACGAACAAGGTAGTAGCACTAGACAATTAAAGAAATAAATTACGAAATACAACATTATAAAAAGAGGAAAGAACATGTTCTTACAATATTGGAGAAATTGTAGTGTAAGAGATACATTCTTTATATACCGGCATCTAATATTCGCTACTATCGTAGTAGTCTGGCAACGTTGCACCAAATTTCGCCTCGATCACGCAAGCCCCTCTCTTACATCTTCGCTCCAAATAGCAAAGGCTCACATGCATGACGTCACGAGCTAAAATTTTATGAGCACTCTGTCCGTTTGTAGAGGTGTTGTTGGCTGAACCCTGATATATTTCAAATGGATGGATGATTATACAATTATGTATACAGTAGAGGAATATCATATTACAGAACAGATTAATCTACTAAATCTAAAATTTAATAAAAAACAAACTGAAAAAATACCAGCCAATGTTTTATAAGCAGCTGAATTTATGTGTAGCGTACGCCATATCAAAGAATATCAAATTATTTCATACCATAAAGGATTTACCTCTAAGTTTATGAAGTTTTATAACGTATGTAAAAAAATTTATAAATATATGGTGAGAAATCGGGAATTAAATTGTATTGGTAGATGTGGATTGGTCAAAAACTTGTAAGTAAAATCTATGATTCCCAGCGATACCAATAATTTTTACTATCCTTATATAGCACGTTCCTTCTTAGGATGTAGGAGGGTCTATTTGATTCACATTCAACAAATTTTCTAATGGCTGAAATTATTTCGTGACTATCAGTGAAACTAAAACCTGTTGAAAAAATCCTCCTCCATCGTGGTTCCTTCGAATTACCGCCCAATTGCTCTGCTTCCCACTCTATTCAAGATAGTTGAAAAATTAGTGCAAGTCGGACTTACTTCCTTTTTAAAAAACATAATCTGTTAAGTGCCTCCCAATTCGGTTTTCAAGCAAAAAAGAACACAAATGATGCCATTTTTGTTTTTTTTAACAACCCTACATCCAATTGAATGACAGTGACAAAGCTTCAGCAGTGTTCTGCGATCTATCGAAAGCGTTCGATTGGGTAGATCATGGAATACTGCTGGGGAAATTGGAAATTTATGGAACTAGAGGAGAGGCTCTAGAGTGGTTTCCTTCCTATCTTTCAGAACGATCACAGTGTGTCATTTTTAATAATGAAAATTCCACTTCTGAATTATTGAATGTAGGTGTACCTCAGGGGTACATATTGAGACAACTTTTATTTGTGGTTTTAGTAAATGACCTTGATCACCTTCCTATCAGTGGAAAAATTACTGCATTTGCAGATGATCAGACGGTTTTATGGCATGGTCCTGATGTGGAAAGGCTTTCTGTGGTTATTTAGAATGATACGTCTCTTATAAAGGAGGGGTGAGATGTAAATCGCTTATCCTTTAATGATTCTAAAACTAATGTTTTATATTTTAAATGCGATATCAGAGATGCCCGTTTGGAAGATGCGATATTATCAAATCCTGAAACAACCAAGTTTCTGGGCTTAACAATAGATATAGTACAGGAATTACACCGAAAAATGAGCCCAAACCCCAGAAAAAATTGAGCGAGTCTGCTAGTACTCGAGACATTGATGTGTAAACATTAGTTGTTTGGGCACTCTACTAACATTGTCCTATATCGACATCATGGACATGAAAATCTAATACCGCCCTACCGGCTAGCTTTTTAGAAGCGCCACTTGAGTCATTGCAATCGCGGCCGTCTTGACTTAGCTTGCTTCTCAATGAGCATGTGTTATGATATCACATCGGCTTACACATTTCCGTCACCACATTTCCGTCCCATTTGCCGAGATTTACTCTCATACGGCCGCGTAAGATGTTTACACATCAAAAATTAATTCATAACATCTGACGACTGATTTCAGTTTTTAAGACGGTGCCTTATCACTGGAAATAAAGTCCCCAAAAATCTCCGTATTGGAAAATATACAGGAGGCAATGGAAATATTACAATTTTAATGTAAAATACTAGAAAGTGAAATCAGCGTTCACGGCCCCAAGGGGGCATCTGATCATGGTTCAAACGTATTTTTTTGAAGAAGAAATATTTTTTCAACCCGGAAATTATGATTTTCTCCAATCGGGAAAAAATCACCGGAAATGGCTAAAAAACAAGGCAAAATGGGATTATCTGAACCGTTTTCGCGCATCTAGTGGGTGTGTTGTGTGTGAGTTTTACTGATTTTAAAGGAGATAAAAATGATACAAAAGAGTTGTTTAAAGAGAAAGAAGGGCACATCAGCCATTGAAAATATTTCATTATTTTAAATATTCATATTAAATATAACAGTACCACTTAATACTTAAAATATATCATAGGGGGACATAGATTTTACTGAAACAGTAATTTCATAAATAATTCTGAAATAAAAAACAAAATGAAATTACTCTAGATGCCATCTGGATCGTCGGGGTCTTCTTCTTTATGAGGCAATTCTGCATTAGAACACTCTTCACTGCAGTGATGACACCATTCTAGGCACACCATCTCTGCGGACCGGCATCGACACGCATTTCCATATGTGGGCTTCCACGTAAAACCTAATTCAGGACTAGGCGGGGGAGGCCGAAGCAGTGTGGCACAAGCCACGCTGGAGTTGTCCAGTTTTCTCCAGCCATACTTCGCTGCGTCCAGCTTTGTTCCCGTTCTAAGCCATTCTTGAACCCAACAAATAACAACTTAATTAATATTTTACTAATACAGAATGTTTTACCGTTTTATTTTTCTTCAACTTACCTTCAGGTACAAGTGCAATGAATGTTATCGAGCAGTTGCACTTGTAGGGGGCAAAGTTTTCAGCTGCAAATCAGCATCTAGCTTTTGCGTGGCGGCTAACTTGTTGTATAGGGTGAAGCGAAAGTCATCTAGGGTGGCACATTTCGCTCCTCTGTACAAAGCAAGAAGCATTTTCTCGCCGTAGGAGCCGATCCTCTCCACATCTGCTCCGGGCTGATTAAAATATCCAAAGCTGTTCGTTGCCCTGGAGAATTTTCAATGTTGATATTTTTTCTTTTCCAAAAACAGCTGACGTTGTATCATAGCCAAAAAAGGCGTGAGCAATGAGAATGGTTGAGCTTCACATTGCCAAGGCGCTCCTGTACTAATTCGATATGCTAGCGCCTTGCTAGCTCTTCCACAGGTCCCTGCGAGCGAAAAACCACAACTTCTGGGTAAGTTCTCTGAGCTGGACAAGCATGATAAAATTATCCGCGTCGGTTGCAGTTATAGCAATGGTCAGTCTATTATTTTCCGCTAACTGCAGGGCTGTCTGCACGGTAAAGGCGTCCACATCCCCGGCGTCATGTAGCACCCTTATCCCTCTCTGTTCGAGTGCAGGCTTCAGAAGGCGGGTCAAGTTTGCTTTATTCTGGCCATTTCCCAGAAAGTTAGCTTGTGCTGTAGAGGCAACGATGTAGGCTCGCACAGTCAGAGTAAGGGAACTTTTCTCCTTAGTTCTTCGCTGTTGCTCTGATGACCTGGTTGACAAGAGGTTTACAAGAATGGTTGGAACTGAATGGAGAAAATTGGACAACCCACCATGGCTTATGCCACACTGCTTCGACCTACCCGCTGCCCCGCCGAGTCTCCTGAACCCAAATAGATGTACGTGCAAGTTCGCATATGAAAATGCATGTGGATGCCGGTCCGCGGAGTTGGTGTGCCGAGAATGGTGTCATCACTGCGGTGCAGAATTGCCTCATAATGAAGAAGACCCCGACGGTCCAGATGGCGTCTAGAGTAATTTCATTTTGTTTTTTTTTTATTGCATAATTCTTTGTGAATATGTCAAGTCATGGCATTTCTAGCGTTATTTATAGACTGATTTAACTGTACAAAGTAAAGCTTTTATACTACTGTTTCAGTAAAATGTATGTCCACATATGATATCTTTTAAGTGTTAAGTGGTACTGTTATTTAATGTGAATATTTACAATAATTAAATATTTTCAAGGGCTGATGTGCCCTTATTTTTCTTTAAAGAACTCTCCAATTTTCATCATTTAAAACCTCACGCGCACTTCTGCGCAAACGCCACCGCACGCGCCCTCACACACCATGTCCACCACACCCAACCTACGCACCCACTTAAACACACACTCACAAGATTTGCGTCAGCTTGAAAACGGGTCAGTTAATCCCATTTTGCCCCGTTTTTCCCGGTGAATTTTTTCCCGATTGGAAAAAAATTGTCATTTTCTGGTTGAAAAAATATTTTTTCTTCAAAAAAATACGTCTGAACCGTGATCAGATCACCCTTTGGGGATTTCTAGTAGTTTAGATTAAAATTGTAATATTTCCATTGCCTCCTGCATATTTTCCAATGCGAGGATTTTTGAGCACTTTGTTTCCGGAGATAATGCACTGTCTTAGGAACCTAAATCAGTCATCAGATGTTATGAATAATTTTTTTTTACCCCAAAAGCTATAATTCCTGTACTAATTTCCAGATTCCAGATTCTAATAGGAACGTTTTTCTTATTTTTTTTATTCAAGAAGTAGAAGTAGTGTATCGAAACAATTAGAATAATTACTTATTTGTATTGATTTTAAAATTATTAAAAGCAACAATGAATTACTTTTATTAGACTTACTTTTTACTTTGCAAATTGAAGGATTTATCTCTCCTATCATATAT
Source organism: Pissodes strobi (assembly GCA_016904865.1). Classification (NCBI taxonomy): domain Eukaryota; kingdom Metazoa; phylum Arthropoda; class Insecta; order Coleoptera; family Curculionidae; genus Pissodes; species Pissodes strobi. The sequence goes on along the minus strand of MU185304.1, from coordinate 44,837 downwards.
TTAAAGAATTTCGTTTCCCATCCTTTCAGCTCGATCTTTTTATAGCCTGTCTGCTTTTTATCAGTCTTTCATTTTATTCTGGCCTTCAAACTGTTTAAGTTTTCCAAATCTGTGCTTCGCTCATGTCGATTCCAAATTCAGCTGCTAGTCTACCTTTTATTTTGGAAATCGCGTTTGCTTTTTTCCTTTTGATATGGGACATATTTGATTTTTCCAAAAGTACGGGAAGTTTTTCAACAGCAGTATCTTCTTCAGTGTCGCTTTCATAAAAGTAATAAAATATGTTAGGGAACTACTGTTTCTACTATCCAATAAATAAAGGCAATTAAATGAAATGAAAAGCCTTTATTTGTCCAGAATGACTCTGTTAACGCCGAAACTGTCAGGGTGCTATAATAGCTTCCACGAAAGTAAAGTATAGCAAGCACTTAATTTTCAGTGGGTGGCCCTTTTAGCAAAAGTTAAATGTATGATGCCTCGCTATTATAGCACACCCTGTAAATATGAAATTAATTTTAAAAGGTGCAATTTTCGCAACAATGGTAGATTTGTATGTAAAGCTTTTTATATCTATAAGAGTTAACAAGATTTCAAATTGCACACTAAGCGGACACTTTATATGCACCTTATAAATGAGCATTTTAGGGCGAAAATTATACGGTAAATTATCTCTATGACCGCCCATCACAAATCCTAAAAGCTGGAATGCATTAATTCATCAGATGCAGGCCGATTTCATGTGCGAATAAAGTGATTAAATTCATTAACCGTACAAAAATGTTCTCATCCCGCGTTATTTTCATGCATGAGAACCCTCAACGGTGCGACTCGGGTGACATTGAAAATATGCATCGTTTTTCTGAATGGCGACTTTTTTGTGGAAAATATAATTATATTATAACAGTATTTTTGCTAAATGTGTTTATAACAGTTGTATTAAATTATCGGTGCGGGCGAAACGATGCGGTTCGTGTTTTGTTGTGCGATGTACGTTGGAATGTTTCTCTTTTATGTGAGTACAGTTGCTCAAGCGATAATTAGTTTTAGCACTTCTTTACTAAACTAGTTTTATTAAAATAACTATTGGTCTATGTAATTTGAGGGGCTAAGTTAGTATCTGCAGCAGTGGTGGCTCATGGCTTTACCGTTAGGTGAGGCAAATGCGCCGGGGTGTCACGCCCAAACTTTCACCCAAAAGTCGTTAAAAACACACTATATCAGACACATTACTTTCCAAATCACACTAAATTTTGGTCTTCTTAACCTTTGAGAAAAGGCTAAGGTTTGGTTAAGTCCATAGATTCTTATATACAAGATCGACTCTTCTATCCATCAAGCTTGCAAATATATCAATTATATCTTCGTAAAACGGTTGCATGTGCATTAATTCATTAAGCAGTTCTTTTGCAATCGAAATCTTTAATAAATTTGTCAGTCTGTTTTCGGTCATTGAACTACGTAAATAGGTTTTAACCTTTTTTAGGAAAGGACCACTTCGTTCCATTGAAACCCTTGGAATTGTCGTTATTAAGGAAAATGGTTTATATACTTCTCTGAAGATATTCTTATTTTCAGTAATAATTTTCATTAAAGTTTGTGGTTCAAGGTCTTTAAATTCTTTATTAGCCCAAACAAATTATAACTGAGTATACAGTTTTTGAGAATCGGCAAATATATTAGAATAACAGTCCTTTAGGTTAGTTAATACATCGGTAGGAAAGTTTTTGGTGTAAGATTTAAATTTTGAAGTGTCCATTAAAATGATAAACTGAATTGTTTCTAAATCTCGAATACCAGTGGTAATTTGTAATAAGATAGTGTCTAAAACTTCGTAATTTAAAACTTTATATTTTTCCAAAATTCGATCCTGAGTTAATGTGGATCTTGCCCGTTCGTCTCGTTGTTCAGTTGGAATTGGCGTCCTTAAAGCAGCTCCACCAAAAATCTGATTAAATGATTCGTCAATTCGTTTCGTATTTGAGAGGGCTTGCGTAATTTTTATATGAGAAATAAAATACTATAATTAATATACAGTGACTTCTTTTGTAACATATGAAACAGTACAGAGATTTTAATTGGGCGGGTTTTCTTTGATTTATGCTTTGCTGACCCTTTCTTTGTTGTTTCTTGGATGGAGCTACCCGGAAGTTATTAATTGGCGCCACAAGCAAAAATTCTCAAGAAACAACTCATGGGAACAATTCAATGTGACACAAATTTGATAAGACTGTAAACTTTAATCGATAAGCCAAATGTAATATGTATGGTTGCTAAAATTAAATAGATAAATTGCGCAATTATGTATAATTATGCGAAAGTTAACTCTGTTGGTTGTTTAAAGATAAATGGTTAATTTGTAATAAATTTTCCTCTCTTGAAACCTCAAGTTCTTAAAAAAACACTCACGTGTATACCTGTTGTTGTACTACCCTGTACAGCCAACAATTACCTGGACCTGAAGCTCTCAAAGCTTCGTGATGTAATGGTCTGCTACTACGAAGCCACCTGCTTAACCAGATAATTTAATTTCATTCGCAAGGTTAGCCTCTCGGAATGGGAAATTACATCAGCCTACTCCATAGTTTATCTAAGTTTCTAAACTATTTTCGTTACATGTGCCACTTAGTGACAAACTTCCAACAATAAAATGGCAACATAGAACAGTTAATTAGGATAAGAAAACTATATTCTTTAATTACCTTGACGATGTTATTTATCGGTTTCCAAACAGAGTTTTTGGAAAATTCTTGGGACCGGCACTATCACGTCGTCATTCGACCATTTACAATATTGAAATGCCAATGCACGTGTACCGTGTGCCGTGTATGTACAGCAATTCGACAAAATTTAAATGAAAATAACCAACTACTTTATCGTTCACCCCCCCAAATCATCTGCTTCTCTCTCTGACGCACGGTCACGACAATTCTTTTGAACGTACGTTTTCGGTGATAAGTCCCTGAACATCACGAGTTTGGTTCTTCGAAATAATTTACCTAATATCAGAAACAAGGACGAGACGCGCAACGCAATGCTAATAAATCATCCGAAAGAGAAAGCTGCCATGCCTTCTTTGTCTGTCTTCACGGCAAGTGAACGCAGATGGCGCATGAGGCGGACACTGTCATTTCCTCGCCAAATTGAAATTAACCGTCTTTTCTTTTTTCTATATTTCTTCAATATTTGGAGGTTCAATTAAATAAATACTCCCATATAACTCAAGATGTTATTTATTTGGTTTTGATATATGCATATTTTCCTTACAGACAATAACAATCAATATCACTAAAAGAAATGACATTGTAAAACTGAATGGCCAAATAGACTATGAATCTTCCTTACCATTTATTAAATTTAATATAAAGATAAATATTTATTATCATTATTAGTTGTAAAGGCTTTCAAAGTGGATTTGACAGAATTTTGATTAAATTGCACTAATGCTACTTTCGATTATTATTTCTGGGTAATCTTTCTTTAAGAAATGAAAGCAAAAACAATCGAAAGTGGCATAAGTTCAACTGAATGACAAATGCAAATAATATGACGGCAAAGATATTGCAGATTCATACTTCAACACAATCCATTTCACTATTATCTTAAATTGTCTTTTAAAAAGCACAAATTAAATAATATACATTGTAATCATTATTAAAAGTCAATAATTTACGTAAACAGCAAAACCAAAAAAGCGATCTTTGCAAAAATGCCAAACCTGAAACCTGTCTCGTCATCGGCGTGCGTCACCGTTCTAGTGCAGCGTTGTCAAATTAAACGTTAGCAAAAAAAGAACATCAAAATTTCTATACATAAACTGGAGGCAACTTGGCAACCACGAGGAAAGCGATGACTGCTCCACCTACGTTCGCTTGCCTAGATTAATAACAAGGAAATAAGTATAGGAAATTACGTGAAACAGAAAGAGGCAGAGAATAGTGGATACATTTACAGGATCAGTTACCAGTCTCATCTGGAATTAAACTTGCTTTCGATGCAAAAGGACACTAAATAGTTTTTATTAATAATTAAAATTGTGACGCCTCTAAATCTGATACTATATGCGACGTGCGTGATCGTTTGTTCTAATCCAAGGACTCCGACTTGAAGTATTGAAATCAAGCATCATACAGGCTGAACCGAGTAAATTTGCTGTTCCTATTTCCAAATTAAATCTTTTTTTTTTAAATTAATTATGAAATGTGATCAATGCATAATCATTAGGCAGAAAGTCCATCGACATGCCTTTCTCACCTGGTCTTTTCCTGAATATTACGAATGATCTGATATTTATTATGTTAACTTAATCAATTGAAAACGCATAAAACAAATATTGAAAGTGGCTTCTCTGATATTCAATGCTTTGGGTACGCCATCGGCATCGCCATCACGAATCTCACAGGCTCTTCTTGTGGCATAACTACTAGCAAATAATATTCTACTACATATTCTTTGATATTATTTAATCTGTCGTTTAGTTCCTCAATATATTTCGAAAGAATATAAATATCGGTGTTTCATTAAGGACTACGCTGCTTATGTCGTAAGTTTTTTACAGAACCTAGAACTTTTTCATTGAATAAACATCCTCATTACCTATTTTATTCATGTTGAGAAAATACTTCCTCGCTCTTTAAAAAATTCATTTAAAAGCACTTTGAAAACTTTTGCAGCGAGGCATGCCAGGAAGTTAATCCTTTTTATTCTCTGACCAAAAAAAGAAGATTCTAATGGATCGGCAAAGCGTAGGAAAATGTGTAATTTTTTTTTCAAATTTCCTATTTGCTGTACGAAAGGACAGTTCTAAGTGGTTTTTACTCAAATACGAACTCAGTATTAAAATATGCTTTATGGCCCAAAATACAGTGTATTTGCTGACAAAGCTCATACTACAATATAAAAGCATCAAATAAAATAAACAGCAACTGGAAATTTCAATACTACTAAATAAAATGTGACAGGAACGTATACTGGTTAAAAAATGCTAAACAATGACAAACATTAATAAATAAGCATATGTTCGATGCACATGGGTATTTGTCCTATCAGCAAATGAATATTGCGGCCTATAACTCACTAGCGAGTTATATGAATTATAATGAAATAAATGAACTTTTAATTTATAATGCTTCTTTTTAGTTTTTATTCCAAAACGAATTTCAAACGATGAACGATTTGTGAATAAATAAACTAAAGCACTACAAACTACAATCTACTTATTAATATTTACATTAATATTTATTGGGACAACTACTCGCAACTACAACAATACCTCCTACCCTACAGGTAGGCCTAGTAGCTAATATTAAAATTGTGGTGACGTCATCACATCTAGTCAAATGCTTTTGCCATGCGCATACCATGAAATGGGAGCCCAGTAAAAGTACTGATTATTTTATCGCGCGACTTATGTTCTTTGAAGAAGAAACCGATTTTTTAAAAACAATTATATTTCTAAATACGTCTTTACAGTACAAGCTTTAAACAGAGAATAATTGCGTTAACAATGATTTGAAACGACTTGATACATAATCGCAATGCAGATAAAGCAGTTTCTTGGTAGCTTCTGGTATCGTCAGCAACTTCTGTACACATAACTCCTCCTTCCTTAGGATGAAAAAACAACGGACGTTGGTTTTGAAGGGTTGGAAGGGTCCAAACTGATTTCTTCTATTTCTTCATTTTGGGGACTTTCTCTTCTTCTCTGGTATCGGTTTCGGAATGCCAAAATTAGTTTTTCCCGTTGCTGAAGTAAGACGAAGAGCAGGATGATGGCCAAACATAGCAGGATGACTCCATAGGCAATTGGGAATCCATCGATTGGTCCATCGCACGTTTCTTTTATAGGTGATAGGTGATTGGCTAGGTTCTTCAGGTGGTATATTTCTTCGATATTTAATTGTGTTAAATTCGGTGTTTCATAAGTTATTTCAGTTTTCAAACTTTCCATTTGGATTTCAGGTAGGATAAGCGGTTTTCCTTGTGTAATTTGGAGGTCATTGATAAACTTTTTGTTTTTAATCCTTACTTCACAAGTTTTCGGGATTTTTATCAATGTGGGCAGGTTAATTTCAATATGTTGATCTGATTTACATTTGGAAAAGATTCTTTCCTTTGTGGCTGGAAGAACCAATATTTCTTCTTGCGTTATTTGTTCTGTTATCGTTTCTTGCGTTTTGAGCTGGACAATTGGGCAATTTTCAATTGGCGAGCCTTGCATCATCAGTCTTGTGGATGGAAATCTTCCGTGCAATGGTAGGTTTCTTCGAGTAAAGGACAAACTTGTTCCGCAAACAGTGTTTTTTCGTCTGCTTGAGCCAAATACGGGTATTTTGGGATAAATACTCTTTGGTTTTTTATGATAGGAAAAAGGTGACATAGGTTCAGATTTTCAAGTCTAAGGATAGGTATGTGAACAGCGAATATCAACTTAGTACCAGAAAAAGTTACTTGAGTACCAAATAATTGGTAATATGAGAGTATATTTTTAAAATTAGGAATTTCATTCGTATTATACATTCCGCTTAGAAATTCTAGCATTTTTTGTAATTCGAGACTCGATATTATCGAATTGTGCAATGCATTTAATTTGGAAAACATAACAGCATCCTCTAAGTTGTCTATAAATGTTATTAAGTTTTGGCAATCCAAATTTATCTGGTAGATTATACCGTGAAAGCTAATGTAGTTACTCAGATCTGTAATAGTATTCCGAATAGCTCCTTGAAAAATATTTAAACTATATTCAAGTTTCTTTTGGTTATTTTGTAAAACGGAAATAGTCTTGTTATAATTATTAATTAAGTCTTTTGAAAGTGAAATTTGGGAATTCAGTTCACTTATAATGTTTTTCTGATTCCGCTCTAAACTCATGATGGCTTTATTATATCGTTTTCCGTCTTCAGCATCTAACGTACCAAATAACCATTTATTAGCACTCCCCACTATATTTAGTAGGCCTCTTTTACTTCTATGAATGTGTGGATAGAGATTTTCGAGTTTTTCCTGCGTAGTTTGCATTAGATATTCCGTACGCAATAAAATATTTTCTGAAAGACCGTGATAAGACATGGGGTTAGTAGTATTTTGCTGACTTAAATATTTCTTAATTACCAAGAAGTGTTTTTCCATTTTTCTTAACTGTACGATTATTGGGTCTAAATCTACATAATGTAAAAATGTATGTTTACTATAAATAAGTTTAGCTTGTCCTAATTGTATAGGAAGAATTGGATTCTTGATGGTGGTTAATTGAATATCAATGGATTGGCTATTCGTTTGAAGTACTTGGAATAGCAAGATCAGGATCAGGATCGGTGTCATCCTTTCCATTTTTTCCCTGAAAATTCGATTTTCTTTTAATTCTTGGTTTCCTAGCAATATTCTTATGATATATACCTTTATCAGTTATTAGTTTATTATGTGTCTGATATTTAATTTCCGCTTTTTTAAACTTAGGTAGATTTTTATTTCTAGCTTTCGTTTTTATATAGACAGGGTCTGATTCGGGGAAATTCGGGGGTTCATTTCGTGTTTCGTTTTGTTTAGTAATAATTTTCTCTTTCGTTTGGGCATTAATTTCTTGGATTTTTCTATAAAGCAAGTTGGTATTTTCCTTCTGATTTTGAACGTAGTTTGAGACAATCATATGATCATTTAGATCGAAAGGATTGGGGCTATTTATATGGCCTTTTAAAACTTCAAACTGTGTATATTTCGTGACACTATAAATTGAATTATTATACGCTAAAACTGTGCATTTGATCAATTGAATAGGTGTGAGGTGGGAATTTTCCTCTTTTAAACATCTGTAATGTTCGATAAGAGTTGAATGGAATCTTTCAACTGGAGAATTGGAGTTACTATTTTTTGCTGTTGTGTAATGGAGATCAATTTTATATAATTTGCAAAGTCCTCCATTTCTTTATTTTTAAACTCCGTACCACAGTATGTAGTGATTTTAAGTGGTAATCCGTGATGAGTGATAAAAATTAATAAAATTTCCAATATCGAGGGTCCTGTAAGGCTATCTAGATGATCGGCTTGACCATAACGAGAAAAGGTATCAATTATTGTCAAAAACGATTCATTGGATATCTTAAATACATCCATATGAATATGATCTAGTGGTTTAGAACTAGTAGGAGTAAGATTGAATTTTATTACTGGTGGATTGCGATCGTATTTATTTTTTAAACAAATTTCGCAATTATTTACAAATGTTTCGATATCTGATGACATATTTGGCCAGTAATATTTGGAAGTAAGGGCAAGTTTCATTTCATTTATACCCCTATGACAGGTCTTAGTAGTATGATATAAAATAAGCTTTTCTTTTTGCTCATTTTGTGTCTCGATCTCTTCCAAAAATGTTGTACACCGAATTAATTTAAAGGAAGAATTTTTAAATAGACTTTGTACAGTTACTGAAAAGAATTCGGCTAGTTGATCATTCTTAAAGAAGATAGCAAATGTCTGTTTTGGGTCTATGAATTCTTTTAGTAATTTAACTACATGCGGTTGTGGCTTGGGTTGTGGTTCCCTGTTTGATATTATTACATAAAGTCGGGTATTTCGAAAGACTTTATTAAAACTACATTTAAGGTTGTCTACGTTGCCAATTGTTATAATTACATGATATTTAAACGTATTTAGCGAACGTTCAGAAATTGGCAAACCTAATATTGGATTTTCTAATGAACTATGTACAGTTTCCAAATCGTCTGAATTATTTTCATTTGATGGATTGATTTGGATATCAGATATTATATTGATTTTCGGAATATTAGATTCAGGAGGTTGAAGGATCTCATCGACAACCGATTGCCGATTGGTCTACTTCAAGGATTTCGTCAGGGTTTTGGAGAAAGCTGTCGATTATTTCGTCTGCGTCTCCAGGGTTATTAACGATTGATTCAGTTTCGATTGCATTTAAGTCTAAATTCGGGGGATATCTAGATAGTGCATCAGCCGCTTGATTGTTTTTTCCTTTTTTATATATTATCGTGTAATCAAACTCTTCTAATTTCAGACGCCAACGCACAAGTCTTGAACTCGGCTCTTTTAAGGAGAACAACCATTGTAAAGGTTTATGGTCCGTTAAAATTGTGAACTTATGTCCGAAAAGATATGGGCGAAAATATTTACAACTCCATACATTGCCAATAATTATTTTTCAATCGTCGAGTAGTTGATTTCAGCTGGGTTCAGCGTTCTTGAGGCATAACATATGGGGTGGTCCTTTTGGGACAAAATTGCGCCTACCGCGAAATTTGATGCGTCGGTAGTAAGTTCGAAGGGTATTGAAAAGTCAGGATAAGATAACACAGGTTCGGATGTAAGAAGATTTTTGCACGTATTGAAACATTCAATAAATTATTTTGTGTGTTCTGCTTTCTCATTTTTCTTGAGACATTGGGTCAAAGGCTTAGTAATTTTTACAAAATTTCTTATAAATTTTCTATAATACCCTAATAAACCAAGGAATGACTTAATATCGCGTTCTTCAAGCCAAACGGCATTCTTAAAAATTTACATTAAAAACTGTTTTTTCAATTGAATTTTCGTCCATCTCAATTTGGTGAAACCCACTGGCCAAATCGAGGGTTGAAAAGTATTGGGCTCTACCGAGCTTATCAAGGATATCGGTAATATTCGGTATAGGGTAACGATCGTCTATGGTTTTTTTGTTAATATTACGAAAATCGCACACTACTCTCCATTTTTGCTGACCGGATGCGTCCAATTTTTTCGGAACGATCCATATCGGCGATGACCATGGACTTGAAAAGGGGCGTATTATTCCCTTTTCGAGCATATCGTTAATTTGAGTTTGAACTTCATTTTTATGACAATATGGGTAACGATAAGTTTTCGTATGGACAGGGACTTCATCACTGGTCCTAATATTATGTTTAATTTTTGACGTAAAAGTTAACTTATCTCCTGGTTTAAAGAAGATATCAGAAAATTGTCTGCATAGTTTTAGGATGGAAGATTTCTCTTCGAAATTCATATGATCTATGCGAAGAAGATTTTCTAAGTCGCATTTATCATGATTTGATTGAAAATTTGGGTTATTTTGAAATATATGGCTTACATTCTCAAATGTAAATATTTCATAACAAGATGGTTCAAAAGAGTCAACAGGTATGGGTTGCGTTAAAGTAACTGAAATAGTTCTTTCCGAATTATTTATGATTTCCAAAGGAGCAAATCCTTCTTTTGAACGCGACGCTATTTGGGGAATAAAAGGATTATCTATTTTATCTGGTCTTGTTAAAATATCTCCGCTAACGGGAATATTTTTATTATTTTTTCGTATGGGCCTACAGAAAATTAAAAATTTACCTCAGTTGATTGTCTATACTTGAATGGTATTTCAATTCCTGGACCTACTATTTTTTGGTAATTAAATCAATATTAAGGTTTAAATGCATTAAATCCGTGAGTCCTAAAACTCCATCAAAATAATCATGAAAGTCGAATAAAATGAAATTAATATGATGCGTCGAGTGAAATTCCGAGAAAGAAGGTATCAACGCCTGAAAACGAGTAGTTTCGCTTCCCACAGCTGTTTTGATCGTATTATTAAATTGATATATACAATGGGGAAAATATTGCTCGGCAATAGATGGTTTTACAAAAGATCGCGATCTACCGGTATCGATTACTAATAGTTTAATTTTAGGATTATTTATTTCGACATAGGGCAATGCATTATTTGAAGAAATATTAATTTCTATCATATCTGTTGTTCGTCCGGCCCTTTTTCCAGAAAATTTTGGGAATTACTGTCGGTTTGATTATTTTTTTCGGCGTTTTGGCCAATAAAATCCGACATTTGGTAATTTTCTAGGTCATTGTCAGGACCTACGGGCTCGCAATAAGTTTGGGATTCATCATAATAATTAGCAGAATAATTATTACAACTATCAGTATAGGATACGTCTTCTGTATTCTCACAATATTCATTAGTATGCAATTCCTCAAATGAAAATTTGGGGTTTTGATTTGGCTGTTGCCTAAAGAAATTCTGATTTGGGAAATTTTGTCTATTTGTCATCATTGTGGGATCTCGTGAAACAGTAGACATTGGTGTAGGTTTTGGTAATTGGTTTGATGGTATTTAGTTTGGTCTAAACACATTTTGTGGACGTCCAAACACTTCTTTATTCGTAGGATATCTACGGGGTGGAAGTTGTCGAGGTTGAATGTTTATAGGCTGATTAGGCCAATTTGGTCTTGTAGAAAAATTCGGGTTTTGTCCGTATGTATTAAATGGAACTGGATTAGGCGAAAAATTATAATTCTGACTTACGAGATTATTTGGAGCTTGCTGCTGTTGAAAATTATTTTGTCTAAAATTTGGAGTGTAATTTTTCGTATGTTTGTTTGGATCAAGGAAATTACAATAAAGATTTTCAAAATTCTCGAATTCGCTTACATATGCCATAGCATCTTCCAATGATGCTGGTTGTTTAAGATGCATATTATTTTTAAGCATACCAGTACAACCTGCAATAAATGTACTCAATGCGGTTTTCTCATAATAATTAATATGACACAATTTTTCATTAGCATTAAGGTTAGGATCATTACAGATTCTTTGAACAACATTACTTCTAATTAATTGTAATCTACTACCAAAATCACTTAAATGTTCGCCCTTGCAGGGTCTTGTTCTTGTTAATTCCTAAACTAAGCAATCAAGGTTCCTGCGATCAGAAAAACATTGCAATAAAGCTATTTTTAGGGTATCCCAATTTTGTAATTTGGCGCGATTGCCAACCATAGTTTCGGCTCGGCCAGTTAACTTTTCTTGAATACAGTCATAAATATGCTGATTTAAATCGTTATCATTAAATGCCCTATATTGATTAACAAGATCGCCACATCTTTTAATGAATTTATTTAACGTATTACTATTACCATCATATGGTTTAATTATATCTAATTTACTTCTAAATAAATCCCAATTAACTTTGGGTAGACCATCTTTATTAGGAGCCATTTTATTTAGCAAATTTAAACTTTCTAAGCCAGAAATTTGGCTACTTTCAATATCAGAAATTTCAGATAAACACTCTGCTATTTCTTTTAAATTAAACATACAGTTCCTGTATATATATTTTTTTCCAAAAACTGACCCATTTGTCTGCGATAGACTGATATGATATGCACAATGCACAACCTAACTATCTTTTCTAAAAATCCTTATTCAGAGGGTTTAGGAAAGGCGAAAAGGAAAAAAGCACTTACAGATTCAAAACACGCGTTTGTCTGTCTCTTCTTGACCTTTCCCGATTCTTGCTGCTTACTGCCTGGCTGTCAGTCTCTCGAAGTTCCTTCGTCGAACGTAGATTTTTTGGAGATAGCGCCAAAAGGTTGAAACCCAAGCCACGATTTTTCACCGATCGATTCGATTAAACCGTTGCCGCACTATCCTACCGAATGCGCCACTTATGTTCTTTGAAGAAGAGACCGATTTTTTAAAAACAATTATATTTCTAAATACGTCTTTACAGTACAAGCTTTAAGCAGAGAATAATCGCGTTAACAATGATTTGAAACGACTTGATACATAATCGCAATGCAGATAAAGCAGTTTCTTGGAAGCTTCTGGTATCGTCAGCAACTTCTGTACACATAACTCGCGTATTTCCGTATTTAACCTATCTAACCCTGGACGACTGAAAATCCGAGTCAACTCGCCTTATTCGATATATTGTGTATCCAGTGTTGTCAGATTGAGCGATTTATCCCAATTTGGGCTACTTCTGTAGTTTACGATAAATTTTTAAAGAAACGGTTACGATTTAAAAAAAATAATTCTGCAACCCGTAAAATACTTGCCTTGGATTACTGGTTTACTCTTTCAAACCGATTATCCAATAAGGGCAGTAGTACAGGGTCCAAAAATGACAGGTAACAAGCAATTGTCAATTTAGCATATTTTGTTGTCATTTATTGAATTTTAGTGACGTGCAACTTGGATACTTTTAAATATTGGAAGGTATCGAATATTAAACCACATTTATTAGTGGAGATAATTGATATGGTAATTATGTATAAAAAAATATTTGATGTGGCTGGGCGATTTTGGCCTACTAAAACTTATAAGAAAATTATAAACAAAAAAAAACCTACTCAACATTTCAAAAATATAAAAAGCATTTTCCAAGTTTTACTTTTGCGAAAAATGCGATTTTGGGCAAGAAATAAGCAACAAAGGTGGCAACACGATTTTTTAAAATCTGACAACATTGCAAATGGACGATAATGTCTGCCGTCACTGGTGTTATTTTCTTGCATTTTTCTGAAATTTGTGCCTAATATTTCGTTGTATATTTAGGTATACAATTTATAATCTTAGGCATATTTTTAAATACGTAAAGCTGTATATTTTGAACTTAAAGGCCTGTTACTTTTGTGGAATACCTTAATATGTGTCGCTCGGTCAGCTTCTTTACAGCCAATATCCACTGATTACTGCGCAGTTTTATAAGTTTTTGTTCGTGTTTAATTGTATGTTTTCCTATCGGTTTCAGTTAGTTTTCGGATAAGTGATACTTAGTGTAATATTATGTCTCTGTAATGGAATGTTTACTATAAGCCCTCATTCCTACAAATATTTGCGTAATGATACTCCTATTATTTTGCACAGTGAAATCTATTTGAAAGAGATTCATAACAGATCTCCATATTGATAAACGACATTTTTTCTTAACCTATACTCATAACATTTTTCAACATTTACCTGATAAAGATAAATATATTGACCTTTATTTGGATTATAAGGCAGGGAACACTTTTGACTAGATTTGATGACGTCACACGAAGCCGTCAGGCCTTTTTGTAGAGGCTGTAGGAGGTATTGACTACAAGCGCCGAAAACTCCTAATAAAGCCATTTCTTGTTGCTCCTAATAAAGCCAGTTCTTGTTGCCATACGATGGCGCCAAAACTTGAGCGCGAATTCAAATGCAGTTTTGCTCACAATATGAGCAGTATGGTTTTGGTGCTAAATCCTAAATTTAAATGCATTTTTAACACAGAAATAGCCGGTTTTGAACGCAAATCTCGATGCTAAACGATAAAGATTTATATTGAAAACATAAAAATATTAAAATAGTTAAAAAATGGATTTAGCCGGTTTTGCACGCAAGCTGAAAATATTATATTTTAACGATGTTTCATGTGCATTATACTAAAACCAACATATATTTAGAGACCAAAAGTATCAAATATAACCGAGCAATTTCAAGTATTTAGTAGACACGTACCTTATTCAAAAGATGTTCTTCGTCTAGGGCTTCACGCAGAAATTTCCCGATTTACTCTCTTCGTTTTTGGGATTGAAATTTGTAGGTATGTTTAATCTTTAGAAATGCTACTAATCTTCCGAATTTAGAGATTTCAGTGTTCTTGTACATCCTCAAAGTATGTGCTTCATAAGGTAAATGGAACTAGTTTTTCACTTAAATTCTAACCCGTTCTTTGATTCTCCAGCCTTGAAATTCCCTCAGTTCTTTGTTATATATCAAATTTGACCTGTCTGAAATAATACCAGCAGTAGCCATCTACATTAGTTGTTTTTTTTTAGTTTCTCTTTTAACTTCCACAATTTCCATTTTATGTAATTTAGTTTGGATTTTAAACAAGATTTTAAGCCATTTTTCAATAATTTCTTCTGACAGTGACAACTTCGAATTTGAAATAACTTCATTACTTGCATTGGATAAAAAGTTGCATAAGGCACTTGAGTAGTTATTACATATAATTGTAAAATCGCAGATTTGACGTAGTAACTGGCCAACTGATCGCGAAAAGCATCAACAGCCTGCCAATGCTGCCAAGTCTCAAATCCAAGAAAAACTGTACAAAACTGCAGTGATTTTGTTTACACCCTGTATAAAAGACATCTTTGTCTAACTGAATTTCTTTTCTCAAACTTAATTATTATTCATAAATTTTACAAAATATCTCTAAAACAGCATTTCAATATCTCTTTTGGTTACGAGAATATTTCACTTTAAACAATAATAGAAGAATGGCATTTGTAATTAGTTAAGTTCGTATAGTAGGTACGATGATGAAAACTGGATCAATGTGACAACATCGATGACCCTGCATTAAATATGTACCTTTATTTAAAATAGGGTATCATCACAGGTTGCGGCCTTCTGCATAATATCTATTTAAATATTACTCTACTACAGGATGTCCTTATTACATATTATTATAAAACAAAGTACGTCTATAGGCTATACTGCTGACAATCGTAAATAAACATCTAATTTTTCCTACTTTACTTCAGTGCATATCACGTTTTTCACGAGTGTCCTGAAAATTTCCACGATGTGACATTTCTACTTATCCTTAATAATTTCTTGTTCGAGGGATGCCTAATGACATGCTTAGAAAATAAAGTTATAATTACAAAGTGTTAAAAATACAATTTTAAAATCAAGATTAACATCTAGGAGATACTACACATCCAGGACGGGGGTACCACCTCTGGCAGCCCTAAATTTAACCATATCTTCCTGCGGAGAGATGTTTATATGTCTACCCTCCAGGCCTAGCTTGAATTCAGATACATAATATGGACTCATGAACTCCATGCTGCCATTATAATCACCTACATTTATAAAAATTGATTTAGTTTCAATTAGTGGAAGAAAGGGGATGGGTATTAACATTTTTGTAGCTTCCATTCTTGCAAAGTACGTTTATAGTTCCTAGGGAAGAGTGTGGTAAAATTGCAAACACTTTGTATTCATGGACAGATAATATAGTATCGCAATCCACTACCAGCTCTCAGATTACCGGCGGGGAAGGAAGTATGTAACGTGGTAGTATTCTCTCTAATTGAATTATTTCTTTGATGTGGAGTGTCCAAAAATACTCTCAATAATTGGAAATCGTTGTGAATTGTGTTTCCCCTAAAGGATAGTCGAACATTTCTCATACAAAGCGAAAATGGCCGTGTTTATACAACAGCTTAACGAGCTCGTGTTTTGTCTATCAATATTGAACAAGCTAATATTGATATTGTCTGAGGACTGGACGAAAAGCAAATGTTTAAGCAAGTATTCGACACTGTTTTGACACGTCCGCGTTAGTGCGGAGATATTTCAAATGAAAACGGTTGTTAATATAGTTGATTTGAGAGAAGTGGATAATAATAAGCAATTAGTTCTGACAAATGCCAGGCCATAATTAAAAGTTGCATCGATATATATTCTCATAAAAATGCATGCTTTATGTCAAATTCTAAACAAAAAGCTCCACGTTTATGAAAACATATTTCTTCGTCGCGTTGGGGCAATTTTATTTTATCTTTTGTGAAATTGTGTAATCATGTGGAGAAACTCCGGCAATGAAACACTACAATGAAACTCATAGTCATAAAAAGAAGGGGCTCTTAAATCAAGGTTTTCAGCTGCTGAGCACTTAATAAACAGTGCGAGACTTTGTATCGCATGTGTTTTGTATTCGTTTGATATACTTTGATATACTTTGGACTATAAGTATGATCAGATTCGCATTCTTCGTTTCCAAATTTGGCAAACGTTTTTATAGTCTTATGACATTTCTGTAAAGTTTCACATAATCATGGAACAAGACGCTGTCCGAGTATTTTTTTAGGTGAGATAATGAACGCATATTCTTTGCAGATGTGCGTAAGCTTTTAGTTGACCAGGGTTTATGCTGTTTAATTTTGATGGTTTTTATAAATCTAGAAAATTCGGTACCGACATCATCAGAGAGGACAACTCAGTAAGTTGTTAGACATAGGTGCTTGAAATTTAGAAAATTTTTGTCCGAAAAAATTCAGCATAATTTGCGCGAAGCATTTTTGCATTTGGATTTTACGGAAAATTCTGTTAATACTGCCTCATGATCAGAGAAACCCGAGTTAAAGACAGCACAGTTAACGAATTCTGGATCAAAAGATGACACGACAGGGTCTATAGTACTAGAACTAGTTTTAGTTATTCTAGTTGGTTAGTTAATATGCATAATTATATCAAAAGAGTCGAAAATAGACCGTAGAGATTCTTGAGCAGCACACACACACACACTGGAAAAGTCAATATTAAGGTCGCCACACAAAATTAATTTGCTTTTTAAAGGCAG
>MU185304.1:0-17696 GCA_016904865.1 Pissodes strobi | reverse complement strand
TATATCTATGCTTTCGTGGAAGCTATTATAGCGCCCCGACAGTGTTAGCGTTAACAGAGTCATTCTGGACTAATAAAGGCTTTTCATTTTATTTAATTGCCTTTATTTATTGGATAGTAGAAACCGAAGTTCCCTAACATATTCGATTATTTTCGTGAAAGCGACATTGAAGAGGATACTGGTGCTGAAAAACTTCCGGTACTTTTGGAAAAGTCAAATATGTCCGATATCAAAAGGGAAAAAACAAACGCTATTTTCGAAATAAAAGGTAGACGGGCAGCTGAATCTGGAATAGACATGAGTGAAGCCCAGATTTGGAAAACTTAAACAATTTGTAGGGCAGAATAAAATGATAGACTGACAAAAAGCAGACAGGAAATAAAAAGAGCAAACTGAAAGGATGCATGGGAAGCGAAATTCTTTAAATTTATGAAAGGATACATAAATCCTTCAATTTGCAATGTAATAATAATAATAATAATAGATGCTTTGTTGTCAAAAAATTTTCCAATTTGTAGACAAAGCTAGAGTACAAACTATACAAAACACATAAAAACACAAATAGAAATATACAATAAAAAGGAAAACCTAACTATACAAAACTTTATACAATTGTGCAAATTGTACGAGGTCAAAATATTATTTAAAATGTTAAATATCAAGAGCTAGAGTACAAAACGTACAAAACATATAAAAAAACATATAAAAACACAAATAGAAATATACAATAAAAAGAAAAAGAAAAACCTAACTATACAAAACTATACAATTGTACAAATTGTACGTGGTCAAACTTAACATCAAATCCTAAACACTAAACACCAAGCATTAAACATGAAATCATTAAACCAGTGTGTAAGATGCTCAAAATTAAGTATTAATTAAAAAAAAAAGTCGTTGACTGCGTATAAGGCTCTCTCCAGTAAGTATAATCTCAAAGCTCTGCGAAATGCGGGAAAGGATGTTATTGACTTCAGTTCAAATGGTAGATTATTGCGCATTTTTTTGCATTGTACAATATAGAGCTTTTAACTAACTCTGAGCGTGGGGTTGGCAGATAAAGATCATGCTCCGTATTCCTAAGTGGATAGTTGTGAAATGGTCTATCTGGAATGGCAGATACGTGCTTGCGGATTAAGCAAACCGATTCAAATATGAATAAGGAAGGAAGAGTTAATATTTTAAATCTTTTAAAGAAATCCTGGCAGTGAGTTCTACTGTTTAGTCCCAGTGAATATCGAACAGCTCTCTTTTGTAGTTTGAAAATACGCTCAAATTGAGTCGCACAACACGTACCCCAGAATGGAAGGGCGTATCGGAGGTGCGACTCAAAAAGGGCATAATAGACTGTTCTAGCAGTTGACACGCTAAGTTCCCTGGAAACAGTTCTTAACGCAAAACAGGCAGAACTTAATTTTTTTGATAAGACATCGATGTGCAAGTCCCACTTCAAATGGCTGTCCACAAAAAGCCCCAAAAATTTCACACATTCACCGACGTCGATAGTGGTGTTAAGTACAAAAGATTGCACGTACTTTTATATGACAAAACTTTAGTTTTAGAAACGTTGAGGCACAGGAGATTAGAATCGCACCATGATTTAATGGTGATTAAGTCACTAGATACAGTTCTATGAAGCGCCGTAATATCCGGATTGCTCCAAGTGAAACTAGTATCGTCCGCAAAGAGACAAACTTTACCGCTAATGTCCAGACAAGCAATGTCGTTGATAAACAGCAGAAACAAAATGGGGCCTAGTACTGAACCCTGGGGTACTCCACAATCTATTGGCCTGCAAGAAGACATCGACGTATCAACCCTCACAAGCTGACTTATGTTGTTAAGATACGACTTAAACCATTCGAGAGGCACTCCTCTGAATCCGTCGTACTGCAATTTGTTAATTAAGATATAAAAGGTAAGTGTAATAAAAGTAATTCATTGGTGCTTTTAATAGTTTTGAAATACTCTCAAATACAAATAAGTAATCTTTTCTTTGAATAAAAAAGAAATAAGAAAAAAATTCCTATTAACATGACTCTAAAAATATCGATATCCCGGATTACAGGGTGTTAAAAATATTATTAAATTTGCCATACGAATTTCTGTGAGAAATAGCAGTTGCAAGCATTTTAAAATGTAGAAATATTTAAGTGAGTAGTGTAGATAATTTTCGGCTCAATCTGGTAAAAAAAAATTATAATTTTTATCAAGTTTTTACACCTATTGTAATATATTGGAAAAGAAGCATTTTTAATTATAACATCTTTTCTTATCGGAGAATCACTCTCAGAGAGCTCTTCAAAGAAGAGTTTCTGGATACTCTGTGCGGTATCAAAGTTGTAAATCGTCCCTATAGAGTAACAAGGAGTCAAGCGTCATTTTCTAAGTGCCAAACAATGGTGAATGGTATCTTATTGCTTCAAAAAATTTTCGCGCCCAGAGAGGCCAAGCACCATATTTAGGGAGTAGACGGGCTTATTAGAGGGCTTCAGAGTTGCGCGCGCATTACATTGCCCATATCTCTGGGGTCTAGCGAATTGCTGAGTCTGCGATACGGCGGCGCGGCGACCCGGATTCGATTCTAGTGGCAAGACATGTTTTTTCATTTTTAATATTATATGTAAAAAGCTTTTTTGGGCATGCCTTGGGTTTAGTTTTGGTTAGTTTCAGTTGGTTGCGCCCCCATAGCGAGCGAAGCGAGCATAAGGCCATGTGTGAAGTGCAATAGTAGACATTTTTGTCAACAATGTGATGCGAGCGCAACTCTGAAGCCCTCTGTACGGACAACGATAAGTTATTTAGGGTAGTTGGAACCTTATTGCTCTACGATGTTTACTTGAAAATGATCCTAATTTCCTTTTTCAACTTGGCCAGCAATATTTTTATTATCAACTATAGAAAATTACCAAATATTATTTAATAATTTTGTTGTAGCAGGTTGAACTATATAAAGTTAAGCAAATAGCCAAAATGAGGGAAAAGTAGTTTTCGGTAAAAAAAAGTTTATGAATTGTGATTTTGTAGACTGATGACGTTGTAGAAGGTTTATTATTGGACAATGAACGCCAAGTAAGGTATAAAAAACAGACTTTTGCGGCAAAAATATGTTTTTTTTTTTAATTCAAAAGAAGAAGCTATGCGCTAAATGAATGTGTTAGAAGCTAAAGAAATTCAACCAAGTGATTCAGAAGATGACAAGCTTCCATTGACAAAACTGCTTAAAAAGAGCAGCAAGAAAATTTTTAATAAGGAGAAGAAGAGGGAAACAGCAATGAAGAAATAAATAGTCGGATTGAAAATGAATGCTGAGATTTTAGCCACTAACAGCCTTGTTGTGATTGATAAAGGAAAAAATCCAAGTTTAAATCCACACTTAGAATGAAGTAACCAGGGCTGACAATCCCAGAACAAACATAAAAAAGAAAATACTAACATATAAAATTTTGGCAGACGCGAGTTGATTGATTATGATCAATGCCCCAAGCCTAGTACATATCGTGACATAACTACATTAGATTATGATAATGAAAGTAAATCGAGCCCATTTTCAGAGTCTGGAATTAGTTTTCATGCATCTTCAGACTCTAGTGATGATGAAATTACGGAGCCACAAGAAAAGAGTTTGTTTAAAAAAGGGTCAATCTAAGGCAAAACAAGAGCCACAAAATAAACAAAAACTGATAAAAACGGAAACGAAAAATAAACATAGAAATGAAATATCTCTTGAAAACGAAATAGATTCAAGTTCTGACAGCGATGGCTCTGTTCTCCGTGAAACTGTCGGATGAAATTTTAAAAAAATTAAATCTAAATTAATGTAGAAAAGAGACTTTAGGAAACAAAAGAAAAGTCGGGCGAACAACACGTAAATAACAAATGCATATTTGTTGATGCTGGTAAAAGTTTAAAGCCCAATCCCTGCAAAAAGTGCGAAAATAAGTGCTCTATGACGGGCCTAGAAGAAGCATTTTTGAAAACTAATATAAGCTCTCCACTCAACAACAGCATGACTTCCTTGTTATTTAATGTTATCAAAATACCAGTTAAAAGAAGAAGACGTGGTGGCCCTACAAAAAGAACTTTTACCCATGAATACAGATTTGTTCTCAATGGCGAAACAGAAAAAGTATGTAAGCAGTTTTTCCTGAATACATTGTCAATTGGGAAAAACCTTGTTCGAGACACTTTAGACTATACTGCAAATATAAACACTGCACAACCTGACAAGAGAGGTAAGGCATCTAGTGCTAACAAAACTGCACAAAATGTATTAGATGGTGTGTCCGAATTTATTGTGGTGTTATTATATTGTTATACTCTGCTGAATATTCTAAGGACTTGGCACTTGCAGAAGAAGACCTTTCAGTTGTCGTAACTAGTTTTGATTTAGGAAATATTTTAAATACTCCCCATTCTGATAGCATTCTGCTCTTGTATAGTAGGAAGTATGCGTATTAGAACCTTTCATTTTATGAGAATGCAACAAAACGGGGAGATTGTTTTCTTTGGGGAGAGTCAAACAGCAAACGAGGTGCGCTAGAAATTGCTACATGCATTAGCAAGTGTTTAGAACAAAGAAAATCAGATAAGAATTTAAAACTTATTTTATATTGTGATAACTGCCCAGAGCAAAAGAAAAACAAAACTATGTTTTCTATGTTGTATTATTAAGCCCTCACATAGCCAGTACCGGGCCAAAGATTTTATTAAAAGGCCATATGTACATGGGAGCAGATACCATCCACAGTACCATAGCTTCACTTGTTAAACGCAGAAAAGTTATGGCACCATCACAATGGCAATTTGTTATTGAGCTAGGCCTAACTGAACCTGAACCACTTTTTGTTACGTTAATTAAGGTTATTTTGGGCTAATAAAAACACGCTTTTAAAAACTATTCATGTTAATTTGGGCTAGTAAAAAAGCGTGCGGAGCGCGGAATGCGCTTTTATTCTTTGTTTTAGTTTAAAATATGTACTAAATTGTAAAGTTTCCTTTTTTCCGCCACAAAAAAGTAGAGGAACTAGGGGCAAGACTGAATGTTAAAACTGTATAAGTATAAAAATTAAACCAAATTATAAAAATTTAGGTTTATTTAGAAAACTCTCGTGTTAACTCCTATAACGTATTTAACATAAAATCATTGGCTTTAGTCACAAAAAAATCTTAAAAAATATTTTTAAAAGCTGAAAAATATCTCATCTTCCTACTTGCCAGGTAGCCTACGGGATAAGATGGTGTTTTATCGATATTTATGTATACCACAGGTGTAACCGATTTCGAATGGGCCATCTTTCTGTGGAGTATAAATACTTTTCACCACGGTATAAACAATGCATGCCATCTTCAGCTGAAGTTATAGAAGGATCCTTGCCATTTATTTTCTTCCCAGCAACTTTTTTTCCTTTTTCTTTAGGGGAAGCAATATTTTTGCTACTTTGCGGAAACCCGTTGTAGAGATAGCTCCCCTTGAGCCGAATCAACGATAATCTGCCCGGGCCCTTCACTTGGACTGCGGCAGGAGCAGAACCTATCACAGCATCCCAATGATTGTTCAATCGCTTTCTTCATGCTGGCTTTTGAACACTTCCCCTCCTTGTTGTTTTTCTTCTATACCAACGAACCATTCTGTTGAAAAAAATATTCCTGTATTAATAAACAAATTAGTGGTTGGGTTCCAAATTGTATCAAAAAATGTGATATCCATATCGTTTGTCATGTAGGGCCCCAACTTGACCCGAATAACAATTATTGAAAATATCTTTTTTACCTTCTTCCTTCACTGACACAAAATATTATATTGTAAAATGATACCTACGATCTTGCGTAATAAGGAAGCAATTTTATTCCTTATACCATTTATTAACTTTAAAAAATACCACCTTACAGTAAATATTTCTGATTCCAAATTATATTTACTGTCACAAGCGATGAGGAGCTATATTATAGATTATATGTTCTTCTAGTTTAATGATTTGAACTTCAAGCCTCCCAAGAGCCTCCAAATAAGATACTCCAACGGAACCTCCAAAAATTAAGTGTTAAATACCTAGTGTTTCCTTTGTACGCCCGCCACTTTTTGACTCTTTTAATCAACGAATAACTCTGCTAAAAAGCATAACGAGTATGGCCAATACCTATAGGAGGTATTGGTAGGGCCCAGAAAGTCTTGTGCTCATAGTCTCTAGAAGCAGATAACTCATCTGGATCGGGCTTTATAATTATAAATTGCGAAAACCGGATATTTATTTATACTTAATATTGTAAATGATATTAAAAAAGATGTTATAAATAATAATAATAAAATGCTTTATTTGCTCAGTTACATGGTACGAAACTCAGACAATGGACAAATATGTATAAAATTCCTCAAGATTATACGGGCAGACATCCAGGATTAGGGCTTTTACATGATGTTTAAAAATTGTTAGGGGAAGGCTTTGTGTAGCTGGAGGCAGAGAGTTAAATAGCTTTACTGAGTTGACTTTAAAGCTTTTATGAGTTAAAGTTAATCGATGTTGTGATATCAACCAAAGATTGTTGTGTCGAGTGTCATATGTATGTCTGTCCCCAACTGTAATGAATTCAGAATAGTGTGCCTTTATGTATAATAGACATTGGTAAATATACAAACCAGGCATTGTTAAAATTTTCAATTGTTTGAATAAAGGTCTACAGCTGAATTTTTATTACACAATATTCTTATAGCAGTTTTCTGCACTTTAAAAACCTGTATCCAGTCTGTCGAATTACCCCATAAAATAAGGCCATACGATAGCTTTGAATGAAAAAGACCCATGTATGCAGTCCAGCTGACCTCGGAGGGAGCCATTCCTGAGATTCGACGTAGAAGGTAGAGAATAGAAGAAAGTTTGCTCAAGAGCTGACTAATATGGGGAATCCAGGTCAATCTGCTGTCAATCTAAATGCCAAGGAACCTCACATGACTTGCCTCCCTTTCTTTGAGGGAGAAGGAGACAAGCTCAGTTTTGTCCATGTTAAGACACAAGTTATTATCTGCAAACCACATGAGGAGATCATTAGTTGTTAAGCCCGCAGCTGCTTGAAGTTTTGAAATATCTTTGCCACAACTAAGAAGTATGGTATCATCAGCATATTGAATCACTCTGTGGTCTGACATGTGAGCTGGAAGTTCATTGACATACAGGACAAACAGCAGAGGCCCCAATACAGATCCCTGTGGCACTCCTGCACAAACTGGCAGAGACAATGAGGTGTCGCCCCCATGCTCAACAAGTTGTGCTCTGTTAGAGAGATATGAGCCAATAAGTCTCAGAACATTACCCCTTATACCATAGTGTACCAGCTTGCTCAGCAGGATATGATGAGCCACAGAGTCAAACGCTTTCGAGAGGTCGCAGAAAATTGCTAACTATGTGACTCACCAGCTCCGCAAGAGCATCACTGGTAGACCTTTTCCTTCTGAACCCAAACTACAATGGGGCCAGAAGTTTATGTTTTTCTAAAAAGTTTGAGATCCCATTACTCAAACACATCTCTATTGGTTTCGACAAGACTGGTACAATTGATATGAGGCGATAATTACTAGGATCATTTTCATTCCCCTTTTTGAAAATTGGTCTGACCTTACTAAGCTTCAACTGTCTAAGGAAATCATCTGAAAGAAAGCACTTATTAAATATAATGGACAGTGGAATGGCAATACCATCCTTTAGTTGTTTTAGTATTTTATTGCTAAGGTTATATATATCCAAGGCAGAACTGTTGCTAAGACTATTTATGGCCGTACGAACTTCTAGGGGGTCAACAGGGTTTAAGTACATGGTTGACCTGATGTTGATGTATTGTGAGGTTATTATCGAAGGATCTAGCCCTGAATTTGGAAGATGAGCTGTGATAGATTGAGAGACATTTATAAAGTATTGGTTAAATTCTTCTGCTGTACTGGAAGAGTTAGAAATTATTGTATTTTTCTTAGTTTTGGATCCTTCAATAATACTCCAAATATCCTTTGACCTATTAGGATTGTTTTTTATCTTTTCAGAATAATAAGATTGTTTTGCATCGCAGATTTTTTGCCTATACTGCCTTTTCAATATGTTAATATTATCAGTGAGGTCAATATCTTTATTTTGTTTATTGTAGGTTGTTAATAAGTTAAGGTGATCTCTAATATTTTTGAGATTATTAATAAACCACTTTTGTTTTCTATTTTTGATATGTACGGTTTTTGACTTTTTTGGAAAGCAGTGTTCAAAACAAGATATTAAAATAATATTCAAGAAGGTGCCAAAAGCTGTGTTAACATCTGAGCTTTCTTCAAGAAGTATTGGCCAGTTGAAGCGTTTTAACATATTTACACATTTTACTATATTATTTTTACAAAACGGTCTAAATTCCACAACAGAGGTTTTATTGATGTCACACACAAAGATTTTCTGCCTGTTCTCAATGGCCATATGATCAGACATATAGGTATCAATTAAGGAATATTTACAATTATTTACGTCATTTGTAATACAGTTGTCTAAGCAGCTGCTCTTACATGTCTTACCAATTCTCGTGGCCTCCCTAAGTAAAAAATTAAACCCATAGGATTTTATCAAATGTGTAAATTGGTTTGAGACCTGGTTGTCTGCCAGTATATCTATATTGAAATCTCCATAAATAAATATACTCTTTTTATGGTGGTTAGATAACTTTAAAAAGATTGAATTTAAAATTTCAAAAAATATAGGTATGTCTGAGTTGGGAGATCTATATATACATAAAATAATAACATTTTGATTTTTTAATTGGATATCAATTGCACAAACCTCTAAACACTTTTCAGTGGTAAAAATATCAATAAATTCAAGTTTCTTTACCACGTTATAGTGATCTTTGGTATAGATGAGTACTCCGCCTCCTCCTGATTGGGACCGACAGAAGTAATTTGCCATGGTGTCGTTTGGCAAAGAGTAATTTTCAATAGCCTCTGTTCACATATACAGATAAAATCATAACACTTATCTGCTGTTTGAAGCTCCAATTCATCCAATTTATTTGCTAGGCTTCTAATATTTAGGAACAGGCTGGTTACTTCTTTTTTGATTTGGGTGACATATCACTTTATGACAACTTAAGGGTAAGGTTTTTTTGGAAAAGTTTTGGTATCAATCGATTCGTTTTTTGATTTTCTTTCCAAAAAAGTGAGGATCATTGAGATATTACGATTTTTTGGTAAAAAATTGATATTAGATGTTCGTAATGTCGGTGCAATAAGCCACACTTTTATGTCAGAAGTGACGGTTTTAAAATGAATTGAAGCATCAAGTAGTATTTTTCAAATGTCAAATTTGACAAAGAACTCAACATTTTTTAATAAATACAACTATCATTCATTTTGGGAATATTTTTATATACAAATTATTAAAAACTTTAACTTACATGGGGTCTGGTTGTAAAGATATAGGTTGTCCGCCTTGCAAATCTTCTTTTGTTATCAAGAGGGTGTTTAGAGTAGTTTAAGCGATGGCTGAGATAAAGCCAAGAAAATGTGAGGAACCATCACATTTGAGTCTCCAAAGTTCAAGTTTTAAGACCTTACTATTTGCGAAGGTGAAAATCAAAATCAAACTTGAAATAAGCGAATTTAAAAAATTTAAAACGTTAATGATATTTGACACACTGGCACGGAGGTCTCGGTCAAGGTTGCCAAACGTTGCACATTTCTCTTATTGAAAATAAGACAAAGTGATCGCCCTTTTACTCGACTTTTAGCCATTCCAAAGTAAGCCAAATAAGCGCGCTACATTTCATGCGTTGACCTCCGCACACTCCGGGAGTAAAACGAACAGAAACTAACTCAAATTTATGTAATGAAATCTGTTTTATGAAATAATTTATTTATTTACTTAGTTTCGGTTAGTTTGGGTTGGTTGTCGTGTTTGCTATTCGAGCGAGAGAAGTTAGTAATAACTCAAACTAACACAAACTACTTACGGCTTATTATGAACTACACTACGAGCTACCTACGACCATTGTTTATATAAATATAAACAATGTTACGACCTACTCCAAGCTACTCTGAGCTACTTAAGACCTGCTCCTAGCTACTTCGAGCAACTCCGCGCTACTTACCACCTACTCCGAATCACTACGCGCTACCTACGACCTACTCCAACCTAGTCTCGGCTATCTACACCCTACTCTAAACTAGTCTGAGTCACTCCGCGCTACTTAAGACCTACTCCAAGCTAGTCCGAGCCTACTCCGCGCTACCTACGCCCTAGTTCGAGCGATCTACAAACTACTCTGAGCTAGTTAAGACCTGATCCAAGCTACTCCGAGCCACTCCGCGGTACTTACAACCTTCTTTAAGCTACTTAAGACCTATTCCGAGCCAGTCCGCATTACTTACGATCTACTCCAAGCTACTCCGCGTTACCCACGACATGGTCCGAACTACTCTGAGTTAGTTTGGGTTAGCTTTGGGTTAGTTTCGTCTCGGTTTAAGCACTGCGCACTTGCATGAAGAATGGTTTGCACGAAGCGCAAGTCATTCTTCATGCAAACCTAAGGGAAACACTTTCGGTTAGCTTGGGTTAGTTTGGGTTAGCTTTGGGTTAGTTTCGTCTCGTTTAAGGTACTTGCGCAAGCCATTCTTCATACAAACCTATGAGAAACGATTCCGGTTAGCTTAAGTTGGCTTGGGTTAGTTTAGGTTAGCGTGGGTTAGTTTGAATTAGCTTGGGTTAGTTTGGGTTAGTTTCGTCTCGCTTAAGGCACTACGCACTTGAAATGAGAAACAATTCCGGTTAGCTTAGGTTAGCTTGGGTTAGTTTAGGTTAGCTTGGGTTAGCTTGGGTTAGTTTCGTCTCGTTTTAGGCACTGCGCACTTGCATGAAGAATAACTTGC
Organism: Pissodes strobi; assembly: GCA_016904865.1. Lineage (NCBI taxonomy): Eukaryota > Metazoa > Arthropoda > Insecta > Coleoptera > Curculionidae > Pissodes > Pissodes strobi. Next base: position 6,811 of record MU185304.1, on the reverse strand, counting down.
GTGGGGTGACAGTTTGGGTTAGTTTCGTCTCGTTTTAGGCACTACGCACTTGTATGAAAAATTACTTGCGCTACCACCAGTTTGGGTGAGCTTGGGTTAGTTTCGTCTCGTTTTAGGTACTACGCAATCCAGCGCAAGTCATTCTTCATGCAAACATAGGAGTAACAATTTCGGTTAGCTTGGGTTAGCTTTGGTTAGTTTGGGTTAGCTTTGGGTTAGATTCGTCTCCTTTAAGGCAAAACGCACTTGCATGAATAATGGCTTGCACGAAGCGCTACCTACTAAGAAGTTGTATATTTCTGCATCGCTATAATTTAATACGATTTCATATAGCTTGAATGAACCTTGAATATCCATTTTTATTGCGTTTCAATCACGATCTTTAAAAACCTTTCGAAATGCTGTCAACAAATCGACATTAACGGTTTTAAATTTGGCTTTTGTTAACTTTGACATTTTGCCTCGCATTGTGCAAAGCCTACTTGATGCTTAAATTGCTGTAATGGAAATATGGCTTATTGCACCGACATTACGAACATTTAATATCAATTTTGTACCAAAAAAAAAAAACGTGATAATATCTCAATGATCCTTGCTTTTTTGGAAAGAAAATAAAAAATCGAATCGATTGATACCAAAGTTTTTCCAAAAAAAAAAACATTATTAAGACATTACCCTGTCTTAACCAGACCCCATTTGAGCAAATGATTCGCTGTTGCGCGTAGGAATATCAGGTAATGTAGGCGATTGGGCATATGCGCATGACACTTGGGTTATGATGTGCATTTTGAGATCCTTTACACAAATAGTGCACTATGTAAAAATCGTATTACAATATGTCTTCGTGATGCAATCAATTTCTGTCAAGAGCTCTCGTAGTGTGGAGGTTTAGATAGCTGGGTCTCACCTGGGCGACCCGGGTTCAAACCCCGTTGATTTTTTTTATTTTTTTTTTTAAGATTATGTTTCTAAACAGTTTTTTTCTTGATTTTGGGTTAGTTTGGGTTAGCACCTGGTTAGTTTCCTTTTCTTGAGCCCCCGTAGCGAGCGAAGCGAGCTGAGGGCCATACTGATCGACCAATAGCAGAGGCCGATTTTTATGTAGTGCTCTATTTGTTTAAAGGATCTTATAATGCTTATGATGTCAAATTGACCGATTCGCGTCTAGGTACGCCAATTTTGAGCCTGCAGGCATATATTTTTCAAAGTTGTTTTTTTTCCTTGATTTTCGGTATTGCCTTGAGTTAGTTTGGGTTAGCACTTGGTTAGTTTCTTTTTCTTGAGCCCCCGAAGCGAGCGAAGGGTCACGCGTGAAGTTAAATATTAAAACAACACTGAGCTGCTGCCAAATGCGCAGGGCCGAAGGTCGAAAATTTGGCGTACGTAGACGTTAGTGGCTGACCGCCCAAATCTATGGGTGTTGCATTTCTTAGAAAAACACTAAAAATAATAGATATCCTCACTCTATTGTATACAAAAATACATATTCAAAGCAGATATGAAGAAATTTTTATAGAAAAATTGCTATTTTTAGTTGTCCTAAAGTGTTATATACCCTTGATTTGTTTGTCTTGTGCAAGTTGTTTGGTTGGGGAAGTTAATTTGCGTGTTCGGCTGATTGTTGGCAAGTGATCGGTTGCGTTTCTGGAGGAACTGTCTTCTCTGTCTGCGTCAGTTTGCTCCTTTGGGCAAAAAACTTGGATACAATAGCCCCATCAGGCCACATTTCTCATTTCCAAGCGTTCCGGAAGTTATCCTGCCGTAGTGTTACCTTCATTGATCTATATAGGGTTGGGTATTTTGAGGGGTGATCTTCGCAAATTACCTCAGGAAATTGTTTTACTAACATCTTCCTTAAGTCTTCCGGTTCAGTATCAGGCTTAAGTCTAGTGACATGCAGCGGCACAACCTTCGGAACTCCTCGTATCTCCGTGTCTTTATCGTTGCCACCTACAACGCACCTTCTACGTCGCTTCTTTTGTACATTTATCCATTGGTGGTCATCTTCTTTTTCGGGGCCCAATTGTTGAATATTCTGCACAATATTGTGTGATTGTGCTTCCAAAATCGCTGCACTTACGGCCTTCGAGTTTATAGGAAAATTCTGATGATAAGGATTGCCTTCTTTTTCTTTGTAATTGTTTTTATTTTGCAAGACACTAGTGACAGTTGACAGCTTCGAATTGGTGGATGTTGGGTTGCCTATCAATGGTTTTGCTGGGAAATTATTCCCCTGCGCAACAATTTGATGCCGCTTAACCACTTCAGCAATGGAGGGATTTGCCGTTTTTGACATATCTGGCAAATCGGGGTTGATGTTGACGGGGGCCCCATTGGCGGAAGAAGTAGAACTGTTTATCTTTTGGGGCTGACTTCCAATATGCTGTACATTTTTCCATCGCTCTTCATAGTTAGTAATTGCGGTTTTTTGGAGGCCAACTGTGTATTCCAGATTCCAGTGACTCAAGCAGTTTTTTGGACATTTCGTATTGGCGCTGGATGCATTCCAGTTCCTTTTTAAGCAGGATTTCATTCTGGTTGGTGGGATTTCCCTCTGGATGTTGTGATTTGAGATTGTAGTTAGCTAGTTGGGATTCTAGATTTAAGATTCTTCTTTGGCTGAGAGAGCTTCACTAATCACTTTGTTGATTTCCTCATCTCTGACTGTTTTAGCACATGCTGCACAGTGAACTAAGTTTTTACTAGCACTAACGACCGTCAGCCCCGTAATTCTAAATGCACAGGATTGGTGGTATACACATTTACATGAATTGCACTTAATCACAGATTTTTCGACGTTCGATTTACAATATTTGCACCTTTTTATGTTAAGATCCGAATTTTCGTCTTCACCAGCCGCCATCTTGAATGTACTTATATTATGTATGTTGTTGCCTTGGTGTTAACAAAGTTATAAATAAATTGCATAATTTAACAAAACCGCAATCCAATTTTTGAAAAATGGAAAAAAAATTATTTCTTTTAAAAAATTCTTAATTTTTTAATTGGGTACCTAAAGGGTATATATTAAATAAAAATCAAGTCTGTAATTCTCCCGCAAAGTATTTTTCTCTACTTTCGGAGCGATGATGTAACCTTTTCGCGCTTTTAATAAACAAAATTATTAATACTATTTAAGCACCGAATAAATTTCCTTTAAGTATCGGCAGCCTTTTACCGAGTGGTACAATCAACATCACAATGTCCATTTTCCCCAAATTGCCGTGCATTTCCCGTTTGCAAGACGATACACCCATCAAATGGACCAAATTAAGACACTTACTTCATAAAAAAGAAGTGTTAGGGATTGAATTTCACTATTCCTTCTTAGAATCAGAAACAGCACACCAAGTGGAACTACCGAGGGAAATGCACAAAGAAATTGGCAATTGGGATATTACTAAAGCTTATAAAAACCCGTTATTAATCAGTGAAATAAAATTTAAGGATTTGAAAAAGCTTTGCAATAATGGAGTCATACCAACAGATCTGAAGCATGAGTATTTAAATTTACTATTTTCAAAAAAGATTCAAGATTATGTTGGCAACAGCGAGAGCGAGAGCGACAGCAACATTATGAGTGGCTAATCGTCTCCTGTTTTTCTTTCTATATATTTTTTAGGATTAAAAAAGCTCGTTTTTCGTTTTACTATTTGTAGAATTAGTTTATTTTTTTATTTTAATTTATTTTATTTCTTATGTATTAACCAACTATAAAATACTGTATTTAAGCAGGAAAATCTTTTTAATAGTATATCTTGTGTTGAGTACAAGGGGGTTTATTATTCTGCCTTATTCTGTAATATGAGGATGGTATTTGCACTTATACCAAATATCGGGGACGATTGACGATTAAAAGTTAATTTAAATAAATAATGCTTTTTAAAATGATTGTTCTTTGCTCTCCTGTGAAATTTCAAATTTGGCACTTATCACCTTGTTGCTCTAGAGGGTGGATATAATTAACTCATCCAACACTTTATTTTTCTATTTTTCTTATCTAGAACTATTTCTTTAAACTGTTCTGTTAATTCTTCTTGTTTTGATTTATTCATTAAATTTTTTCCCCGCGTAGCTCGTTATATTTTATTATTTTGTTACCTCTTGAACCAGGAGAAAATTAATATAAAGCTTCCTTAGCAGTATGTATAGGCAAAAAAGATGCGAAGTTAAATTAGAGTTTTCATTTGAAATCTATTTGAGAAAAAGTGTCTTTAGAGTTACTCCAAAAGAAAAGTTATTATAAAGTTAACTAGCGGTATAGAAATTTTCAGATTTTAATAAGAATCCCTTCAGATTGAAAGACAAACTTGGAAAGCTGATAAGAACAACTTTTCTAAACATTTTTATAGGGTCTCTACCAACGTAATTTGAAACTTTTTTTTAGTTTAAAATATGTAGATGGAGATCGAAATAGTATAATGTACAGAGTGGCCAAATCTTATCTCAGAATCTACGGGGTGTACCAAAAAAATTTAATACAAAAGTTTTTTAGATTTACTTATATTTTTAAAATATTATATTTTTATATGACAAATATCAACTTATTTTAAGCAGAATACTCTGTATATTAAGGCATTTTTGAATTCCTCCTAATTTTGTTTGCGGCATACGCATTCAGCGTCTGGCGGCTGAGTTGCCGGGATGTAGAAATTCGGTATCGCGATACTGAATGCGTCGCTCGTGCCGTGTGAATAGGTCCATTTGAATGTATGTTTAACCTGTATCTCGGATACGCGAATCTCACATACGGTATCCTCGTGTGAAAGCGGTCTTAATGTTGTGACGATCGATATTACAATTTAACGGATACACAGAGAAAATCGCGATATAATATTCAAATACAATTACAAGGTTACACTCTGTGGCAATGTAACGGAAAAAAGTCAAATAATAGTAAAATTTAATTTGAAATGGGAATTCTCTATAAACTTTATTTGAGGACAATAAGATTTCAATAATCATGGACCAACTTCTTTTCAGACTATCCCAATGTGATCAAGCTTCCATGAAATTGAAAAAGTTAGTTTCCTAGGTAAAGTTTGCGTATATGTTATTCAGTTCCGAAGATATGTCTAGTGATATCAGGTTTTGAATCGAGATGGGGCGAAAGTTTGTCCAAATTTTATTTCTCGCAGTCATTTAAGAGGTAGTGTTGAAATTCAGTTTACTATTAGGCTTATAAATATTCGCGAGAATAACGTTTCGGTAGTTTGATGCAGGCAGCATTTGAAGATTTAAACATCGATTTTAATTCGCCAATAGGCTGAAGAAATATGAGAACGAAGTATCATGATTAGGCATTTAATGTAAGAAAGTTTTGATTAGCGAGGAAACGAACTCATGTTATTTATTTTTCTGTTTCCTGAGTACTATATTCTGGCTATGAACAGGGGCTATTAAATCTGCTAGAACCGTACGTCTGCATAGGGAGTTTAATTTTGTCAGACTCACTATTTTCTGAAGTGAAAACTTCCTTAAGCACGTTCAGCACACTTTTTCTGGAGTCGACTTCAACCAAGCGAAAGAGAGAAATAGCCAGCAGAGCGAATGCAGATATCATAAACCTATTACTTCATTATTATTTTTGTCGAAAACGCCTGCAACTGGAAATTTGGGAATGGGCCAATAACACCGACAGAGCGAGGACTTGGCCCTGTCGCGTCAGAGCCGCGTGACGTAGACACGGCGAGGCAACGGCTTTACCCGATAGTGCATTTGTACTAGTTTACTTTACGTCGTTCAAGGGGTACGCGTACGCGAGCGAAGAGGTTAACTTCTTCCTTTTGTGTTTGTGTTTCATTTAAAAACTAAGAATGTGTGTGATAACTGTGATATTCTGGTGTTGTCGTGAAATTTACCGGTGTTACGGATATATACTTACAATCCCGTATTCCTTATGTGTTATAGGATGTCGTGGGAATCATAAATGGACCGAAAGTAGTTTCGTTTTCCAAGAGACATAATATATATAATGAATGTTTTCCAAGCTAGAAAACTCCAAACTTACATCTACTCTCTGACTATATTCGTTTCTTATCGGTCGGTTAGGAGTGATTTAGATGTGGCATTACCGATCTAATTACCGCGATTTGTTCCTCAAATTGGCTGATATTTTTTCTCAACGCGCCCGGTCCGGTGGAAACGTGCGAATGCGGGCCTAGGGAACCTACCCGGATTAAACGTCGATGATTCAAGAGACGATTTTTATTGCGTACACATGGGAAATACTTACTGCTCGCTAAATAAGGGTATCTATCTACTTTGAAGTAAATGCTATAAAAACTATCATGATTTTAATCCTTGCCAATGCGTACGGATGGAAATGCATTCCGCACTGACGAATTATTAAAAATGAAAACTGCGCACCTTGATATTTTAGAAAAGAAAATTTCCATTGAAATTTCGGATACCAAAACTTATAATAGTAGATCATTCATGGTAACTTAAATTGGATGAAAATTGTGAAAAAATATATCCAAGTACGAAAAGATATTCAAAATTGGAGACTTTTTCTTCAATATCACTAAGGAAAAGCTTAAATCCCTTTGTTTCAAATTCTATGTCTAAATTTTCTTACAAATTTTTTAAAACTTACAGCTGAAGTTCTTGAAAGTTATGTGGATGCATCTGTAGCCAACCAAATTTAAAACTTCAAACATGATATCTTCTAACGTTCCAAGTGTTACTAAATACATTATTGCGATTTTCTCCTTTTACGGATCGAAATGTGTTATCGATGCTCTCGCTACGTTACTTCTGGTAGCCTTACTCCCGGTGTTCGAACGTACCCGGAGGAGCCCAAAAAGGT
>MU185303.1:139300-155263 GCA_016904865.1 Pissodes strobi | reverse complement strand
AACTAACACGATCTCTCACGCGTATGACGTCATGTGGCAAATGTAGCGTGTACTTTTTCACTATTTGAGGCCCTATATTAGGATAACAGAAACATTTTCAATGTTAAAATAACCTTAAATCGGCATACAATAAAGCGTGTTAAGGGAATTTCTGTAAAAAAGTCAGAGTAGCCATAATAACACAAGATTTCCATGACCGCCTGTTGGGAAAAAAGAAAGATAATGGCTATTGCAAATTTTTATTTTTCTTGAACCAGTCCACCAACAAAATAGTAACTACTCAAAAAGCAAGTGATATTTTGTTAATTTGTCTATCACATCTCTTGGTATAAAGCTTTATTATTTCGTAGGTCTGGGCATACCTAACCCCATTTTGGTAATAAATTTATGCGAGAAGAAATATGAAGAGCATGCAAGGACGGGTAAAATCGACCACATGGTCGGTTTTACCCGATCCTGGTTGGTTTTACCTGAAATGATATAAAATATTCTTTTTCCTACAAGACTGATACAAAATTCTGTTTAAATATAATAGAAAAACAGATCGAGGTTTCTGATCTCTTGGTGACATGACTCAACCAAAAAAAGCTGTTGGAACTAAATCTATAAGGGTAAGAAAAGCTTCTAGTACAGGTCACTTACCTTACGGCATTCTACAAGTTCGTCTTTGAGGTACAGTTGGAGAAACAATCAAGAGATTAGAAAGACATGCGGGTCTTAACCTGGCCCAGGAGGAATGGTAATTGAAATGTGCAAAATGTTTTACGGGCTGACGAGGCCGTATTTTTACCCAATCCAATAAAAGCCCAAACAATTTCAACAAAGTTAATGAAAATTGTGGTTCCGATTGATGCGACGGGTTCTGGAAAAGACATCCTCACATCTCACCCAGATAACCATCGATTACCTTACTAAATGGAATAAAAGGTTCTAACAAACGAGAAGTTGATTTATTTTTTTCAAATTTGTCCGAAGTTTTTGAAGACCATAATTATCCTGCAAATTGACTATATATTGTTGATTATTTCCCCTCGCATTAATTTTTACCAGTCACAACAATCTTCAATTCCTCTGTCAAAATAGGTTTTTAATTGGAAAAATGTTCGATTTTTTTGCGAAAAATTTTTGGACAAGCTCCTGTCAGCGAAAATAATTTTTTTTATAGGCTCGGGAATAATCTTACCAAATAACCTCGTGCACCGCATGCTATAGAAAAATTGGAACAGTTGCTTCTAAGTAATTTGGTTCTAAAAATAGCATTCGCCGAAGTGAAAAAATCGTCGTCATTGACTCGGATTTCTAACCAGTAACGCTCGTGCTATTTGTTAAACCAAATTATTTAAAAACTCCCTTTTCCGAATTTTGAAACCCATGCACACTCACGGAAAAATTTTAGCAGCTAAAGGGTAACGTCATGTCGGTGCCATATCAAGGGCGCGAACGTGGAAAGCTGGTAACTATTCTGCAGTAAGTATTGCTGGAGATTTTATTCATATCATGTTCGTCATGGGAAGGATATGAAAAAAAAATGTTTCTATAAAGTATATAAAATGGCTGGATTAACGAGGATCTCCTTTTTAATTGATGCAGCACTTTGCCAAGCAAAGGCTCAATTAATTACAGGGTATTGTCAGTTATATATAACCATAACATCATTGTGCACTAAAACTGTATAATTTTTGTAAGGAAAATGATTTAACCATAGTCGCGCTACCACCACACGTATCGCCTAGGCTACAGCCTCTCAATGTTTGCTTTTATGGGCTTTTAAAAACAGATAATTTATTAACAAATTTACCAGTCTAACATTGCCGAGTTATTTAAAAACTTAAACAAAACAACTATAATTGAGAAGAATGTAAAAGCATATGAGGTAACGGAATTTTTTTCAATATGGGCTGTTGTGAACGAGGAAGAATTCATTATTACAGGAGGAAACGAAAAAGTCAGAGAAGAACTCAAAGCAAAAACCGTAATAAAGCGAAAAATGACGACACAAAAGAAACACAAGGAAATTGGAGATTCAACAAAAAATGGAAACAAAGCTACACAAGATCATGGTCTTCTAGAAAGGATCTGAAGAAAGCAGGTTCCTCGGAACTCTCAGGAATATCAAGCCAAAGAAGTATTGAGAGAACGGAAGAAAAAAAACGAGGGCGATAGTGATAGCGAATACGAAATTAGAGTATCGTGCCATGCAGGCGAAGGCATTGATAATGACCACGATGAAAGTGGGAGTGCTAACGTGCAACCAATTCCTTCCTTCATAAAATCTAAGGTGATAAACATAAGTCGGTATTTCTACTTCATAACTTATCAGCTTTAATAAGTTTATTTTAGTCTATTCTAGTATATATTTTGGAAAAGTATATCGAATTTCATACAAATTGTTAGATTTTTAAGTGAAACGCAAACACGGTGAGTAGAAATATTATTGGGTCATAATCGAAGGTGAACGCAGCAGAAGGTTTGTGATATTTTTAATGATAAGACCAGAGCAAGTAAAATTTTGAAAAAAAAACAACGCAACGAGACATGTAAAAGACGTTTCAATATTTGGACGCCAAAAAAAGCTTTAAATATTTTGCTCAGCATAGAGAAAATTCCGTACCTCTCCACCTCGGTCACAAGATCTAACTCCTATCGATTATTTTTTGTGGGAGTATTTAAAAAATGCTGTCTTCAATATAATAACCCAAGCTAAATAATATAGAAGAGCTAAAAGTAAAATCGGAGTTAAGTAACGACGCGACGCCGACGAATCGAAGGAACATTAATTAATATTTTGAATAATTTCCTGCAATATTTAGCATATTGTCAAGAAGTAAATAGAAGGTGTTTTAAGGGCACCTAATTTGATTTCTTTAGCCTGTTTTTAATAAATATATTCTTGAATGGCAGTGGCACACACACTAAAGCGAGATCCTATGGCACTCGACGATCGGTGTCTGTGCGAAGATGTAGTAGTTGTAGGTTGTAATTAGGGGTAAACAGATGTTCTGTGAGTGATTTCCATAGTAATTCAGTGGGTCAAACAAAGGAGTCCTTGTAAATAGACGTTCTAGGTGTTTCCATTTGTACAACGAACGGGTGCGCTCTTGCCGTCTGTTGCGACTGTATGACAGTCGTTGCTGTAGGCGGGAGGATGTGGGCAAAATCCTGGGAACATCTGGGGGATATCTCGGCCACATATCTGCGGTGTTCCAGACTATCCAGATCCCGGCTCAACTCCGGGTCACCGACCAGACGCACAGCTCTCTTCTGAATGGAATCCAGCAGCTTTAGTGTGTACTTAGGTGCGGCACCCCAGATTTGTGAGCAATATTCTAAGCACGGTCTTATTTTTGTGCTTTGTAGAGCAAGGGCACCTGCAGCTGTGTATACAGTTTTTTGTTGCGAAATAGCGCACCAAGCCTCTGCGAGGCCTATTTTGCGATGTTAGCAACGTGGTCATGCAGGACATATTGCTGTTTACCGATGATGAAGGAATGGTCGATCCTGCCATAAAGATATTAGGGCTATTGGCTTTCTTGGTAAACGTAGCTGCTTGGGTTTTTGCTGCACTGAACTGGACCAAATTCCTGTCACCCCAGGTTCGAATTTTCTCCAGGTCTTGATTAATAATTATTGTTGTAATCTGCTCATGTCTGCGGTGATAAGTCTCAGTCGCTGGTAAAGGTTTTTCTGATCTAAATTGGTAGACAAAGGTACTGTCATCTACAAACCTGTAAAGAGGATTTATTGATTTCGGTCAGCAGATCATTTATATTACAGGTGAGGAACATAATTGGTGAGAGTATTGCGCCCTAAGGCACTCCCGCATTAATGGTGAATGTGTCTGAGATGTTTCCATCAACTGCCACGTGCAGAGATTGGTTCTTAAGGAAACTGCCAAGCCAGCTGCTGGGAGATTGATGAGTAATCCGTCATGCCAAACTCTGTCAAATGCCTTCGAAATATCCAACGCAATAGCTTGAGATTCTCCGTAGTTTTCAATTGCCCTACTCCATATATGAGTGACATAGGCCAATATATCTCTGGTCGATCTCTGTTTGGGGAAGCCCACAAATATATTGTATCCATGGCTAACTACACTAATTCGAAATGTTTCGAATGGCTTATAAGAACAAATTTTAAATTCAAATAACATGCAACTGGTTTATCCGAACATAGAAAAGTTATATACATTTGAAAAGAGGAAGATTAGCAGAATTTGAATTTTCAATCATATACAGGGTGTTCCATTTAAAATAACGAAGTTGATAGTGATTTGTTAATTTTCCGATCATCATTTATTTTTCTTTCTTACACCATGAAAATCTTCATGAAAAATCCTGCAACTTTCATATAAACTATTTTTTTCTATCTATAAAAATAAGGATTTTAAAGGGGTGCGCAATTATACGGGAAAACCCTGTACTTGAGTAGTTGCTGATTTACTAAACGTTCCAAGACTTTGGAGATTATTGGAAGCAAGGCAATTGAGCGATAGTTTGAGGTCGTGGTTTTCTTGCCTTTTTTGGACCAGGTTGTACTCGAGCGACTTTCTAAGAAGATGGGTAAATCCCTTTTCCGTAGCACAGAAAAAAAAGTCAGGAAAAAATGTGTGTTACTTCTTTAACACGATGGTAGGTATTCCATCCGGTCGTGATGCCTTTTGCATATCTAGCTCTTTGAAGATTGTTCGAATATCACGGTGGTAAAACTTAACTTCTGTCATGGTAGTGTTGATATTGGATATGGGAGGAGAGCCTTGCCATGGAATATGTTTAAGATAGAGTGTGATGAAAACATTTCGGCGAGCATGTTTGCCTTTTCCGTAGCAGTAGTTGCTGTGACGCCGCGTTCGTCCGTCAAACGTGGAAGAACCATTTTTGTAAAGTTTTTACTTACTGCCTTTGCTACCGACCAGAAATTACTGAAGCCACTGGGGCATTGCAAAAGTTTATTTCTGGTTCTTTGATTGTATTTGTCCTTAGTTTTCTCAATCACAGGTTTCAATTCGTTTCTCGCTTCTTGTAGACTTGTTGTTTCCTACCTACGGCTCTTTCGCACCACGGCTTTCCTTTTGACGGTAACTTGATGGAATTTGGGATATGTGCTTCCATTCCTGAGGCGATTACTTGCGTAATCTTTGCGTAACAGACAGACGGGTTGTTAGTGCCAAAGCAGACGTCGCGCGTCGAGCCAATGAAAATCCAGGTAGATCCTCCCAGTTTGCACAATTGTAATGCCAGATTTTACGAGGCAATGGTGGATCTTTCTGTAGGGGGTGGCAGTTCACAAACCGTTGTATTAAGTTTGTGGTCGGAAGTACCTAATGGTAAACCAACTGTAATTGTGTCAGGATTTGTAGTTAGAAAAAGATTCAGGAGGGCGGCAAGTACACCCTTCTCTGAGATGCGAGTTGGCTCGTCTACAATTTGATTAAGCCTGCCAGCTGATGGCAAATGGTTCAGCTTCTCTACCTTCGTTGTCGGTCTTATTGTGATATTTGAGCCAGTTGGTGTTATGGGCATTGAAATCTCAGAACGATTATTTCTGAATTGGAGTGGTCGACCTGTATTGAATCAAAAGTGGTAGCTAGTGTTGGAAAAATGCTTTGGCAGGCGCTGTCGCTCGGGGGGTGACAGAGACAACTAAACCATTGAACAACTACTTCACCATAATGTTTCAATAAAATCCCAATTTTTGAGCTCGAAAATAAAAAAATGGCTCGGTTTAGCCATAAAGGATCTAATATCAAAGTTGTTTAGGAGTCATTGAGGAATCCCTTTGTTGAATAATATAGGGTATATCCCATTAAAAAAATATTTTTATATCAATTGGTGAAAACTGTAAATTTGATAATGTTGTAAATATCATTAGCAGCTCCGTCATAAACTCTTACATTTAGATACCGAATTTTAGCTAAGTTTGAGAAACGGTAGTTAGGATACTTAAAGGGTTTCATCCCAACTTTTTCTACTCATAGTGCATTTTGGTGAAAATACTTTGCACGTGACACGTTGAAACCTCATAAAATATTATACACGTTTTAAGTGGAAGCAGATGATGTTTTTCTCCGAGTCATCTCGAGTCTTTTTCGCTTTTTGAGAGCTTTAGTAACCTATATAGCTGTGTTTCTAAAATTATAGTATTTATCACTTCGATAGACTGTGTGAAGAAACCCTGAATTTTGGCTGAGTTTCATATTTTAAAACTTTTTATTATCAAATTAATTATCATGATTTTTTATAACTACTAGAGACAATTTGGCAATTAAGAAAACAACATATTAGTATAACAATTTTTAAACAAAATATAATGCTTTAAACCGCATGAGGTTTTAAACTTATAGGAGCAAACAAACCCCTCTTTACTCTGGTAAAATTTCACCTAAATAAAAAGTAATGATTATTATTAAGAAAAACATTTCGTATATTCTAAATAAGTTTATTTACAAAAAAAAAACACAAATTTAGTGGAAATTTTGTGGTGGTAATTTTTTTTGATACACTGTATTTGTCTTCTATTTAAAGTTCTTAGGGTACGTATTGCTATTATTTTATTTGGTCTAACTTAACATTGCTTGCAGTAATTGGATACTATGCGCTTAGTTATATACTAAGGTATACAGTATTATTCTTGTTTTGTATTCATGGTTTTAAAGAAATTTGGGCGAAACCAACGCAAAAACTCAAATTTATCATACGTACAAACGAAAATAAGCTTATTAAATTTTAGCAAAACCTGTGGTAATATTAAAGAGGTTATGAGCATGAAAAATACTTAATACTCCTACAGGTTTCTTCAAACGGGGCTTCCTTTTGATTGTAAACCCAGATTTTTTTTCTCCGAATGACCAATAGCAGTCCTTAAACACTGTAACTGGAGCTTTAACGGGGAGTGTTTGTTAAGCACTTATATAAGGAATAATTCGTTTAGTCGCTAAATTTATAAAAAATAGAGTCTAGGCTATAACACATTTCCTGGCACAAAATAAGAAACATATGTATGCATTGATAGAAACGTTACGGGCCATATGCTCAATAAGAAATATTTTGTTATCTTGTCCTTCAATCTTGAATAAAGTTATATCTGCAGAAAGAAACGATAAGCACATTCAAGAATTCAGGAACATTCGTATGCGTTGTCGCGACAAGTTCGAAAGCAAATTGGAATAAAAATGCATTTAGGAGCTCATGTCAGGATATTTGCACTGGTTATGACGAGACTGTCTGCACGAAAGTATGCATAAATTTGTCTTTAAGGAAGCGATACTTGTAACGTGCATCCAATCCGTTTCTTTTATGGTTACGATAAATCGATATTGCTTCTGCATTGAAATGCCGTCATGATTTTTTTAGTGATTTCGTCGCAACAGTGCATTGTTTTAGTATTGTAATCCAAAAAGAGCTTAACCGATGTCTAAATTAGTAAAGTTGAACTATCGGTTAAGGTTAAGGCAATATATTCACTGATTATTCGTGCCAAGTGGAATAATAATCACCACTACAACTGTCAGCTGAATGAACTTATATTAGCGACCAAAGATATTTAGCATTCATATTTCTCGATTCGCAAAAGAAGAATTTGACAAAAGGCATTTTAGAAAATTCATAATTAAAAGACCTCATTACCGCTATGTATAACACTTGACAGTATTACCCAGAAACAATTTTTAAAATCACATTTTCGATTATTAGTTTCAAGGTTTTCTTAATAGATACATTTTAAATTAAAATCACAGTCTATTTTCACTTTCAAGGACATATATAAGAAAATTTGCAGTATACGTGCGATAAAGCTTTATTGTCATTCTTATGCAAACTAACCCAACTCGTGCTACGAACTCGTTGTGAAAATTTTGCATGCTTGTGTTAATAAAACTCATATCCTACTTATTTCGTTAATAACTATAGAATAATAGAAGCTAACTATTAAATACGTTATTAAGCTTCACTTTAGAGAGATGCAAGTAAACATATTTTCATGTGCTTTAAGTTTATTACAGGTACATACCTTTTCTGATGCGATGTATATTAATATTGCGCTCTAAAGCATTCGAAACTATCCATCATTTCAAATTTATAACTTTTCTTAAAGAGAAAACTTGGATTTTATCTTTTTGTTTCAACTTTTTCTTGATTATTTCAATTTACCTTATCCGTCTTCATCTTCCAGAGACATTGCCTGTTAAAACAGAAGTTTACGGCCTTAATTAAATGGTAAGACCATTATGAATCCTGGAAAATCTCAAATAGGCTGTCAACGCGATATTTGAAATCTCTATAGCACACTTATTATACTCGCGCCTGCTGTTGTAATCGTGTTTGCATAAACAGTATTCCGTGTTGGTATAATTCCACAATATTAATAAATTTAACTATGTTGAATCAAATTATTCCAAAAATATCTTTCAATTGTCAAGTAACATATCTTTCAAAAAGAAAGATCGGTTATCATATTCATCAAAATGAGAAAGCATAGAATTGAAAAAAAAATCGTTTGAAGCAAAATTTTCCTTTCATTACCATTAAATCTATTGAAATATTGAAGTTGTTGATATCAAATTTGGCAGAGTTATTATCAAAATACTGATCGAATCCATTACTGACAATCAAACCAGTAGCGAGGTATTTTAAAATAGTTATTTCTGTTCCAATCAATTACAGATAGAACTCCTTAATTGAGCAAAAGCGAAACAGTGGCGGTGTATTTTTGACGGGTTTTTATAGCGCATCAGCTAAATGTCTCAATTTCATATTTATAGACAAAAACGTTCTTAGTTACAGTTTCAGTTCGCAAATGAATTATATCCATCCATTGGCGGAGATGGGTTTGGGTAGATGGAGAGGTAGCACCTTTGTTCTGAGTTGACTGGGCACTGGTCCTCACAACATCCCAGGGCTATATGAAGCGATGATAGCTCCAGAAGAGGAGCCTTAGCCTCTCTCCAGTCAAGACTGTACTGCGTGGTGAAGAGCCACATCCTACCCGAGGTGACCCTGTTAACGCAGAACAGTACGGATCTAGACCGGAAGGTCGATAAACATTCCTGAAGAAGGGCAGCAGCGATCTTCAGTACCAAGAAGGGGCGAAAGGGGAATGACACCAGCCCGGTCCTTCATTGGAATTTTACAGGCAAAGCTGGAACAGCTAAAAGGCTGTAATACCGCATTATTGCTTCCCCAGGACATCCGTCCGCAACTGTTCTTATCATGTTGGAAGAAGAAGCAAATCAAATGGCCCCTAGTCCAGGGCAAACCTTAAGTGGTCAAGGGGTGCGAAGAATGGAACATGGAATGTCAAGACCCTCGCTGGAAAATACCACAACCTTATCCAGTAGATGAAGAGAATGAAAGTTAATGTGTTTGGAATCAGCGAAGTTAGATGGCCCGATTCAAGGGTGATCCATTCAAATGGAAAAGTGTTTTATTATTTTGGTAGTAACAACACAGACAGAAATCATAGAGATAGTGTCGGTATTATGATGGATGAATCCTTACGGAACTCAGTAAGATATTTTGTACCAATTTCAGAGAGAGTAATCATTGTTCAACTATTCGGTAAACCCTTAAACGTTAATTGCATCCAAGCATACGCGCCCACCTCAGACAAACCAGATGAAGAGGTAGAGCAATTCTATGACCAGCTTGATCAAGCTCTAAAACTTGCTAAGAAAAATGAAGTAAATATAGTAATGGGAGACTTTAATGCCAAGGTAGGAATGAGTAGAGTACAGTACACTGTTGGTGAGCATGGTCTTGGAACAAGAAATGAAAGAGGTGAAAAACTAATACAATACTGTGAAGAAAATGAACTTGTTATAACAAACACATGGTATAAGCTGCCCCCCAGACGCCTTTATACCTGGAAGTCACCTCAGGATAACGATCAACATATTGTTCGGAATCAGATCGATTTTATAACTATTAATCGTAGGTTCCGAAACTCCATAACCAAAGTTAGCACATTTCCGGGAGCGAATATCCAATCCGACCATAATCCCCTATGTGCAAATATAAGACTGCGCTTAGCAAGTAGGAAAAGAAAGAAACCTAAAGAAATGCCCGACCCTAAGCTACTAAAAAATGAAGCAACAACAATAAAATATAAAGATATTCTAAATACTCAAATTGCCAATATTGCTATAGCAGAAGATGTCGAAGAACTCTGGTCCAACATCAGGAAATCATTTGAAAATTCAAATAGTACATGTCTTATTCAGCCTAAAATAAAGACAAAAAAACGAATGGATGACTGAACACATATTGGAAGTAATGGAACAGCGTCGACTCTGCAAGACACAAAAAAACCGTCAGGGCTACTTGACCTACCAAAGGGAGATCCACAGGCACATAAGGGTTGCAAAGGAAAAATGGCTATGCGTAGAAGCCGAGAACCTCTATCGTCTGGGCGATAGTTTTCATTTGCATAAAAAAGTAAAACAAATAGTAAGGCTGCACAACAAAAGACCCATAAGCAATATCAGAAATGAGGAAAATAAATTAATTGTAGATCGCCAAGAATTGCTTGATACCTGGAAAACTATACTTCCAGACTTTTTGATGACAACATATCACTCATCTGCAGCGGCTTAACAACAGATTCACCATTTGGACCAAGTATTCTTAAAAGCGAAGTCACCCATGCAATAATATCAATGAAAAACAACAAAGCCCCTGGGCCAGATATTATGTACTCCGAAACCTTCCATACATTAAACGAGAGCAGCTTGGCAATAGTGGTAAAACTATTCAACCAAATTTATGACACCGGAGTAATCCCCAAAGACTGGTTGCGTTCTACATTTATTACCATTCCAAAATCACCAAATGCGATAATGTGCTAGGATTACCGTCTCATTAGTCTGATGAGCCATTTTCTTAAACTTTTCCTTCGTGTTATCCATACCAGATTATACAAAAAATGCGAAGAAGCTAATGGATGAAGTCAGTTTGGTTTCAAAAATGGTTTTGGGACAAGAGAAGCCATCTTCAGCCTACAAACACTGGTTCAGAACTGCTACGACCAAAGAAAAGACGTTTTTATGTGCTTTATAGACTACGAGAAAGCCTTTGATAACGTTAAGCATGATATTCTAAAATATTTGCGAGAACTGGGCCTAGATGAGAAGGACATTCGAATTATTGCAAATCATTACTGGAACCAAACAGCCGAAATCCTACTTCAAAACAACGACACCACAGAGGAATTTGCAATAAAGGAAAGTGTAAGGCAGGGGTGTATTCTTTATATCATGCTCTTTAACCTGTACGTGGAGAGGGCATTTGTTGAAGCGGTTTCGGAGAGTGAACTGGGTATTAGGGTAAACGGCATTCCCATTAATAACATAATATACGCTGATGACACTGTAATGCTGGCCGACAGTGCGAACGATCTCCAGACTCTCCTAAACGATGTTAACAACTCGAGTGAGCAGTTGGACCTTAAAATAAACATCAATAAAGCAAAAGTTATGGTCGTTAGTAGAAATGATATCCCACCGATACAATTACGTATTAACGAAAAACACATAGAACAGGTTAATAATAATTTCAAATACTTGGAATGTCTTATAAATAATAAATGGGATCCAGAAACAGAAATTAAGAGCAGGATTGGACAGGCCAGAACGACCTTTCAAAAGCTTCGAAAATTTCTTGCAAATAATGATCTGAATTTTCAACTCAGATACAGAATGGTGAAATGTTATGTATGGTCAGTTCTTTTGTATGGTGTGGAGACGTGGACCCTTAAGGCATCGTCAATAAACAAACTAAAAAAGCGTTTGAAATGTGGGTACTTCGAAGAATGCTGCGGATCTCGTGAGTGGATAGAGTGTCTAACGAGGACGTTATTCGTCGAGCAAATCTGGAGGAGCGTGAGATATTTGAGCACGTCAAAAAGAGAAAATTTCCTTATCTGGAGCACCTGATACGTGGTGAACGCTATTCGTTTCAACGCTTGATTTTGCAAGGCAAAATCGAAGGAAGAAGGGGGTTAGGACGCAAGAGACTATCATGGCTGAGAAATATTCGGCATTGGACGGGCATACAAGACTTTCAAACTCTTCAAACTGCGGCCTTAAATAGAGAAATTTGATAAGAAGATGTTGGGAGGACGCCTACGCAGGAATCTGCACGGCACCCCAAGAAGAAGAAGATTGGCGGAGAGTTCTTAAAAGTTATAAATATTTTAAAAAATTCACTAAACGAATGTCGTAAATTCGTCGTCTCAAATGTCAGGCAGAATAGATAAGTGATTAAAACTAAACTCACATCGTTAAAGTGTATGATTTAACCCAGCATTACGTATGTGGGGTTTAACAATCCCCAGTGGTCAAATATCGCTCTCAAAATAAACCAGACGTAGACTTATTGGGAAGCCCGTCCCAATAACTTCTCAAATATGTCACCACCATCAAATTCAGGGGTTGCCGCAATATAGAGTAGACAGTGAGTGAAGTTATACGCGACCCAAACTAGCCCAAACCATTATAGGTAAGTTGCTATTTTTGACCTTATGCAGTGAAGGAAATCAATTGTTTAAATTTGTTATCTGTCGTATAAGGAGATCAAAAACTGAACTGAATATGATATTGACGCCATCAAATCGGGAAGCGAGGACGATGTTGATTAAATCTCTGGAAGCCAGACAACACCGACTCGGAGTAGGATATTTCAATAGAAGATGTAGTTTGTAATGAAGACTCAGACAGAAAGACATCAGAAATAGAGCTTTAGAATGAGAGGGAAAATGAAAATACTGACGAACCTCCCAAAAAACAGAGAAATGCATATCTGAAAAGATGGATCGAAATAGAATTAGTTGTTTGTTTGAGTGCGTTGATTTTACTTACGTAAAATCAACGCACTCAAACAAGAACAGACAATATCATCACAAATTTACCGGGTGTCAAACAATATGCAAAAACGCTAAAAGTGCTATAGATCGTTCGCAGTTGTTTTTCGATCAGCAAATGATCGAAGGCATGGTGCGCTGGACCAAAATTTAGCAAAAAATCCATTCCATATCAAATTAAATGCACGGTGAAAGCAACCAATGAATGTGAAATAGCATTTATCGGATTTCTTCAATTAGCAAATATGTTCCGTTCTAATCGTTATTATGGCAAACGATTTGGACTGGTGTCGATATATTCCGCAATACGAAGTCTATAAATCGTTTTTAGTTCTCGATAGTCGGTCTTCGGTTCCAGAACATCTATAATCTTAAAGGTAGAGTGACGTTCGTGGAATTCTGGAAAAAACTTATCGAACTTTATTTGCAGGCCTACACTGCTTCGCAATATGTGATTATAGTAGGGATCAAAGTAAATACTACTTTCCTACTACGTTATAAACTTGGAAGTAATTTCAGGAAAAGAGCCAAAAGAGCTCCACAATCTCAGCAACTACCCAATAGATGCTGTCGAGAGGCTCATGCAACCTATTTCTAATTCCAACTGAAATGTGACTTTTGTTCAGTTTATCTATAAAAAAATACTTCAATTCCGAAAAATATTCAAATGCTAAAAGCGAAGTAAGCACAGAGGTGCCAAAAGAATAATCTAAAGTAGAAATGTATGTGAATTAATTTTTTCCCCTCCCTGTATTGTAAACAACCCATTTTGACACTATTTTGAGGGACATAAGTGAGAATTAGAAGAAGAGCTGTCTTCATAATTTCATGCGAAAAGTATCGAATTAAATTAATAAAAATGCAAGAATAAATTCTGCAGGGAGGAGAAAAAAATCTTATATACTCCACGGGATGTAAGTAAATTTAATAGTCTCGAACTATATTGTCAGCCCTCGCTATCGCTCTGGCACAAAATCGCCCTCGACTAATAAATGTCTCTTACATCCCTTATATTATAATAGTATATTATGATATAAGTGTATAAGACGCTGCGCGTGTTTTGAAATATGTCGCGCGTGCTTTAAAGGCCTCTTATACACGTATATCATACGCTATTTTTTATTACGAATGCATCATAGTCTCAAAAATGTTTTAAGTATTAAACTTAAGGGATATATTGACGAATATATTAATCTGTCACATTTGACATGATCAAATATTTCTATAGCAACCTTTAAAAAAGTAGGCGCATCATAAACATCATTTTAAGCACGCTGCAGCGTGCGATAATCGTTGATTATGATGCATGCGTAATAAAAATATCTATTATAAGTGTATACATCATACCCAAGGGTAAATTGTGATATCCATTCAGTGCTCTATATGTCTTTTGAATCAGATAACGCTAGTTAAATCCAATATAATTAGTTTAATAGATGTTGTTGGAAGTTGCACACATGTTTCCCATTTTATTAGCGGGATAAACATTTTTTGTCCCAATCGTTATCGCGAAACATGTTTTTACTGATACTCCTAGTTTGTTATTTGTAGAGTTCCATTTTGAATCTGGTTTATTTTTGCTCAAGCACAGTCAAGTTTGATAGCCCGTGGCAGAGATTAAACGGGACGCATCATAAATTGTGTGTGTTTCGCTGGACGTAACCAATGTTTTTGATCAGATCTTGATGTGATTTCGGGCGTAAAAAGTATAGCAATTAAAATACTATGTTGTTCTCTAGTTTTAGTGCTTTTACAATATAGGGATTATTGTGGTATTCTGAGACTATTTTATAAAGATATAAAAGTAGTTTGATAGAAATGTACAAATTTATGAGGTGAAATGGGGTGTCTTGTAATATCTTTAGATCGTAGAAAATTAGGATTGAAATAAAAATCACCACAGGAATTTTTAAAAATTTGATTTCTAATCGACTGAAATATTTTAGTATAGAAATAATAATATTGACTATTCTGGTTATACCGGAGGTTAAACTATTTTCTGGTTGATCTAGCGGCCAAAAAAGCTATATAAATCAAACAAGGTAAGTGATTTAAGTTGCTTTCTCTTAGGAAATAGGATGCTTTTTATGCAAGCGAAATAGTTATTTTCTATTCGTAGGCTACAATGCGAAGGTGGTATTTTATATCAAAGACAAATCTCTTAAACTGGATTAATATTTTAATCAGAGTAAAACTTTCAACAGCGGATGTTCATGGTTCGTTATGTTATAACACTCTATATAAGTGTGTGGGCCTCTGTCGATAAGACTTAATTTTATCTACTTTTTTGAGGAATTTCAATAAACTTGTTTTCAAATGTCTTGTCTTAGATCGTCTCATCGTGCAATGATAATACTCAGTTAGTCTCAAAGGTAAAGGGAAGTTAATATTAACTGAATTTTTGCCACGAACAATGTTTATGGTCTTTTCAACAATAGTTTCTAAAACACCTCATTAGTTCAAGACTTTACCAAAGCAGAATTTTCTGTCAAATACTTTGAAATGTTATAAATACATGCTTGCATCGAGAATATATATAGCATCATCATGATCAAGTGAAATCATGTTTATGGTATGTTGTAAAAACTGCCCATAAACTGAAAAAAAGTCCCGTTTTTGTCAAGATATTATTTGTTTATTTTTGTTATCTTTGGATAACGCCAACCCAATTTCACCATTAAAATATTATTGAATATAGTACCAAGAGGTATTTTAGGATTATCGAGCAATACAAATCCGAATACTATTTGCTGACCGAATTGCTTTGCTAGGAGTATTTTCTAATTCTTCCACATGAGGAAATTGTGAGCAAAAAAAGTAACATTCATTTTTCGCAAAATATATATAGATTACTGGGTAACGTCATTCATTTTTCTCTCAAGGCATTTTTACCTTTGGTAACGTTTTTGGATGTTGAAATACTTGGCTGTGATTTTCCATACCTAATTAGAACGAAGGAAATAATCGTTTATAACACCACAAGCGCGTTAAAATTACTGATAATTTTGTATGACAGAGTCTTGTAAAAACTGCAAGAGTTAATTTTCATAATTTGATGAAAGATGCCTCACAATGAAGGTGTGTGTAATCAATAGTAGTGTAGTGTCTGTCTAA
>MU185303.1:117055-139290 GCA_016904865.1 Pissodes strobi | reverse complement strand
AAGTGAAACTTCTTAAACTTAAACGCCCTAGTCTTATACATATCGTAACGGATTTAGTTAAAAAATAGTTTTTTAAATAAACCACTCAATTAACAAAAAGGGAAGGCCTAAATGAAAAAAAATATTTTTCATAAAAGTTTCGTTTATGTCTTGACAAGGTAATGGACCAGCTTTGAGCGTGACGTGCATAGACAGCGCAGTATTATTCACTACCCAGAAGAGTTTTGAAAAGCTATTATACGCATTTCAGTGCAGTATTCGGCCGGTCGATAAATCTGGACTTAAGGGTTGTTTTTCGGATATATAAATAAACGAAAATAGTAATTTAAGAATTGGAATTCATTATGTAATTTGAGTAGAATTGTTCAAATGCACTTCATTTTTGTGGAAGATTCATTTTTGCGTGTCAAATTGTTACTTTTTCTTCTCCATTGCGGTTTATAATTTTGCATCATATTCAACTAGAAAAAAACATAGTATTGTTAACTCCGCTACCAATATGTGTATGGTAAAAATACTGCATGTAACTCTTTGCTTTTCTGAAAACACATATTTAGATTTTTTCACAAGATTCTTTAACAGATTTTTAAATAAAAATAAAGTCCTTATAACTACTACCGCAACTAAAACAAATTTGGCAAAAATCATTTGATATTGCCCATATTTATATTTTATCGAATAAAAAATGGTATTGATAATACAAAGCGCGAGTGTAAATAGGTACATTAAATGTACTTATTATGTATTTAATGTAAGAGCAAACATTACATTTTCATTTTGATTTATTAGTCCTGAGTGGGAAGTTTTTTAAAATTAGCTCTATTTTTATTTTCCTTATTTGTCTCGCAGGTTAGCTATCATTTCAGCTATTGGAACTTTCTTTCTCAGGCTAACAAGAATCCTTCTTCTTGCATCAGTTCTTCATTGGTTCTTTTTTGGACATAACTATGTAGGAGTCGCATTTACTTTCATTTTCTATGACAAACCCGAAATATTCCAGCTTGTTTCCTTTTATGCTCTGGGAAGGGCCCATAGCTCCTTTAATAAGCAATGTAAATAAGGACAAAACCGCTAAATAATCTAGAAATATCTATGACTGAATTAATTCAATATCAACGGGTTTCTGAAAACGTCAAAATTTCTAATGCGAATGGCTACGTGTTGAAAATCGTATGATATTATTAAAGCATATTTTTTTTATATTATTGGGTCAAAAATATTGAATTAGATACGTATTATTGTCCTTGAATCGTAATTATCTCATCTAGTAATTTTCTGCTAGGAAAAGCGTCTTTTGCTATCTCTTTTGATTTCGCAGTAAATATATACTCTGTAAGCGAAGCGAGCTTAAAATCGTTACTCTCTAAAGATTTCAAAAAGCAAATTTATCTTTTACGGTTGTATGAATATTACAGCGTTGCTTCTGTTATTAGTTTTCCTTAAAGCACTTTATGATGTAATATAGCTGTGTTGAAGTACACGAAAATTGGGCATATTCCAGTCTATTACTTATTTAAGTAAATTTGCATTTACATTAAAAAGAGTTACTGACGTTAATTATTTTGTTGGATATATTATTTATTAACATATAAATGTAATAAAACTTATATTGATAACACTGACGCCACTTTTTTCATCTAAATTTAGGGTGTTTTGTATTAATATGTGTAACTGAGATATTTCATTTCCCTAAGTTAATATAGTTACGATTTTTCAATATTTCTTAATGACAACATAAAATTAATCCTTGAAAACTTCCAGTTGCTATTTTTGAATTCCAGTTTATTCAGTTTATGGGTCATTGTTAAAATCGATTACAATTTCAAGCACGCTTGCACCAATATGTTATTACAAACTTAAAACACAGCTTTTCTAAAATTTAAGTAAATGTATCTGGATCAACTGGAATGAGCTATATTCGAAGTTTTCTTATTATGTACCATACCCATCCGTATACCTACGTGTTTAATTCGATGAACAGAAACGATCAAATAGTTAACACCGTAGAATTAAATTGTTCTATATTCTCTTGTTGGAAAAATTGAGATAAATACCCTATTTTTCTTTTCAGAAAATTAACTTCTTCCATATCCTTTTTGTATTACTAAAAATAAGAAAAAAATAGCAATTATCTGTGCTGTATTACCTTCGACTACTAAAGCTCAGAAAATTATGGTAGTGCCTCTCCAACCAATCTATAAAAGGTCTATATCAATAACACCTCTACAAAGGACTAAGCGCTCACAAAATTTTAGCTCGTAACGTATTGCATTTAGGCCCTTGCTATTTGGAGCGAAGATATAGGAGGGGGGCTTTTGGGTGGAAGGGTAATCACGATCGAGACACAAGAGGTTGCAACGTTACCAGACTACTACGTTAGTAGCGAATATTAGGATCCCTGTATATAAAGAATGTATCTCTTACATTACATTTTCTCCAATATTGTAAAAAACATATTTTCATAAGGTGTTCTTTCCTCCTTCTATAATGTGGTATTTCGTAATTTATTTATTTATTTATCTAATAGTAAAAAGTACCAACGTTTTAAATTTCGTGCATTATTACTAGCCATCTCTTTATATACATACATACGTACATATGTATTAGAAAAATTTTGCATATTATGTTTCTATACCTATAAAATATACACAGACACGTTGCATATTTAAAATCGTACATATACTCGCCGGATAATTTTCCAATCTCAATAATTGGCAGTACCGCTGGTGCTGGTCCCAGTCAAACTTAACAGAATTAGAAATAATTAAATTCTATAAACTTTTTCCCAAAAACACCTTCAATTATTTTCGAAACTACTATAATTTTAATTTTCATGTACAGCTGGCAACAGCGCAATCAAAACAAACGATTAGTTTGCGAATTTGCCGATAATGGCTGCGGTAATTAGTATTATATTTATGCTTTTTTTTGAAATCGGAACTATTTATGTACTTTTAAGTGCGTGAAACTTGTATCTAATATTTCGTTGTATGTCTAGGTATACAATATATATTGTTAGGCGTATTGTTAAATACGTAAAACTATATATTTCAAAAGACGTTTTGCTTTTGCCGTTTGTATACAGCAACAACATTGAGTGGATATTGGTACAGGACAGTTTATACGTTTTTGTTCGTGTTTAATTTATGTTTTGTGGTAACTGTAATTATGTCTCAAAAATGATTGTAATGTAAACTATAAAAATGGGCCTAAAGTTCATGATTTCGGTTTTCCAAATGACGTAAGTTTACAACAAAAATGGCTAAAAACTACACCCCTTGAACCCACAAAAGAAGTAGTATAAAAAAATTTAAACACTGGTAAGTTTTTACAATAGATTTACTAAAAACCACGTCTAAAAGCAGACTGTAAACCATTTGTTTTCTTTAGATTGCCCAATTACCTATTTATTAAAAAATATTAAAATACGGCCAAGTAAAGATGAAAAGCTCAAAAATATTGATGAGTTAAATTTGTCAAAAGCTCTTGAAATAAACAAAATTGAGTTCGAGGAGCAAGAAACACATACATTTTGATAATTTTGGGGATTTCTATTGTCAAATTTTTTATATTTAAACTGCCAAAGATTGGTAATTTCAAGCAGACCTTCTTGAAAATAGATTTGGTAAATACAGGCAAATCGCACGTGGTCATTACCATATCTCTGTGTGATAGTTATGAGACAGAGAACAGACTTAGAATTCAATTTATATTAACACTTTAGTCTCGCAGTTCTGGCCCTATTAATGTTAATAAGTTCTATGACCTGATTATGACCCAGATGAAAATTGCTCTCAAGATTTTTCCCAAATTTAAAATTTATTGTCTCAAATTTTAATAGATGATGGTCTCTTTCAGGATATCAAAGATATATTGCCGTTAATTACATATTTAGGTGGCTATTGTTGCTATATTACGTTAAAAAAAACTAAAATGTGACAGCTGTAAACAAAAATTGGTATATGACGAGCAATTATTGTTGACTGTTATATGCCCAAGGACAAGTTATAAATGTTGTATCTGTAACTTACACATTCTTTAATAAGTTAATAAATGAACTTGAGGACATATTTACTAGAAACTTATAATAAAAGATCGTTCAGCTTCGCTTAATTTTGAAATATTGTATTGAACAAGAACATGTCTCACATTTCGATGGATGCGCTAATCATAACTGGAAAACCGTTTTAAAAATAATTTTTAGAAGTATTCCCAACACACACTTTAAAAATTATTTCGCCAAAAATAGGGACCATTTAAAAAAAATTAAAATAAAAAATATGCCATATACCTACCTGTACATGCAAAAATATTTTTTATAACTAAACATATTTAATTTGGGACCTATTTCTTTAAAAGTGTAATGAATTAAAGTTTGCCAAGAATTTTTTCTAAACGATTTAAATATAGGCAAAAGTAAAGTGTACTGCTTTTTTTAGAAGGTGCAAGAGCCTGGTACCAACTTTCCCGGAACTCCTACTCTAAAGCATACAAAAAGCTATATTGGATGATATTAATCAAAAGTAAGGTATCATATATCGTCTTTTCTTCTCACTGAGTCACATTACTCTCGAAGCAATCCCTCAAGAAAATACAAAGAACGTATACGATTTGTATAAGGTTACTGTCGAAAACCCTGTAAAATTTCATTTGTACAAATCAATTTTTTAATCAGATTTAATTTTTGGATAAATAAGCGAACGTATTAATTTAAAAATTGTAATTCATGATGTAATTTGAACAATATTCTTGACATGCACTGTATTGTTGTGGAAGATTCACTTTTGTGTGTCTAATTTTTACTGTTTTCTTCTCCATTTCGGTCTCTAATTTTGCATCAAATTCAACTACAAAAGCATAGTATTGTTAAACCTAAGAAGATCCCGTGTGATAAATGCGAGGGGTACAAGCTTAATACAAATTCAAACAACCAAGAAAAAGCTAGCCATGAAGAATATATTGGAAGAAAACATATTAGAAATCAAGGAAAGGGACAGAGAAGCCTACATCAAAGATGAGAAGGTGAGAATACTAACTTTTGATTTGGAAAATTCATTTTCAGCGTAAATATCAGCAGTTTTTCTACAAGGTGAAACTGTGTTGCGATAACCTAATTGCTCATTTGGACAAAACCCAAGTACTTTATAACACAATACGGCATGAATTTATTTGTGTACGTGTTGGAGTCCTCATTGCGAACACCTTAGTTAAAATCATAAAAAAGGTATGTGAATATAATCCACAAATAGAAAAGCTTATACTGTGGTCAGACAGCTGTGTGCCATAAAACAAAAATTCTATTATGTCTTTTGCATTGCAAGGTTTTTTAAACTCCGCCGAGTCTGGTAGCCTTCAGATTATTGAAAAAAATATGGGGAACCCTGACATGGAAATGTTCAGGAAATAGATGCAGCTCACAATTTGCAGACATTTATTCTCTCAATGACAAGTTGTAAATTTATATCGTTTCGATTAAAAACCATCACCCGATCAAGACTTGTATGTTCAGGACCCCTGAAAGTTATTTGTGGATGTCGCGCTAAAAATCCACGCAGCCAATCTTTGCGCAGGTTTTCAAGTTTTGTGTCAACCTGTAGAACATGTTCGCCAATTTTAAAATGAGATTAGCCTATTGTGGCTCCTGATTTCCTTTAACAATCGCTTCCGTCCTAATTTTAACATCTCACTTAAGTATTTGTAGCGTTCGGTATTCAATGTGATCTTACTGTCTTTCTAATGGAGCCTGACTACTCTCTTGACAGCATGCTGTATGTCTTCCTCTGAACATGGGGAGCGATTTATACTGCGGTGATATTTTTGAGTCTATTTTGCAAATAATAACAATGAATGAGGTGTGAGGTTGATCTCGATCGCAGACGGGCAATATTGATCATCCTGGTCGATATTATTCGCTGGACGCCATCGTCACAACACCGAACATCAGAGAGATTTTATACACAATGTGTAGAACACCCTGGATTGTCATGCAATTGTTAGCACTAAATTAGCTTTGACATTTTTAAACTTGACAAATATAGAAGACCGTCTAGAAAGTATCCGGAAAAAAGAAAGCACAATTATAATTTGTCGGTATATATTTTTATTAATTGAATTATAAAATTACAACAAATAATTCATCTTATTTACTTATACAACCTCCATTTAACTCTAGTCAGAATTGGGAAGCGCTAAGTGGTTTTCCCAAATCACGTTCCGCTTCCGCGCTGGTGGTCCCGGGTTCCACAGTAGGAATATATGGACATGATGGTGCTTCCAGGATCAAAATATTCCGGAAGTAAACTCCCCGGCCAATCGGATCTCCGGGCGCTGGGTGGCCCTGGGAGCCCTTCATTCTGCATTTCACAGACAGCAAAGATACCGAACCAATTTAGAATAGATTTCTGCAACATAAGAGGCCTAAATACAAACATAAATTCGGTACACCAACATCTACAAGCAAATAGACCACACATATTAGCCCTTACAGAAACACAAGTATGTTCTGCAACAACAACAGTGAACAGCCTCTATCCTGGTTACGACTTACATACCCGATTTAGATATAAGTTCGGAATATGCCTTTTTGTCCGAAGCGACCTTTCATGTCACCGCGAGGAAACACTCGAACCGAACAACCTTGACGTCATGTGGCTCAAGTTCACCGCCAAGGGATTAACCAAGTTTATATGTTGTCTCTATCGCCCTCTGAGCGATAGAGCCTACCAAAGTTTTTTTTCAACACTAGCTACCACTTTTGACTCAATACAGGTCGATCACCCCAGTTCAGAAATAATCGTTCTGGGAGACTTGAATGCCCACAACACCAACTGGCTCAAACATCACAACAAGACCGACAACGAAGGTAGAGAAGCTGAAGCATTTGCCATCAGCTGCGGGCTTACTCAACTTGTAGACGAACCAACTCGAATCTCAGAGAGGGGCGAATTCGCCGCCCTCCTGGATCTTTTTCTGACCACCAATCCTGACCAGTACAAGGTTACAGTTGGTCCGCCATTAGGTACTTCCTACCACAAACTTATTACCACGGTTTGTGAATTGCCACCTATAGAGAAGGATCCACCATTGCCTCGCAAAATCTGGTATTACAATTCTGCAAACTGGGACGATCTAAGACAGTTCCACCTAGATTTTCCTTGGCTCGACGTCTGCTTTGCCACTGACGACCCGTCAGACTGCTGCGAAGAGATCATGCAAGTAATCTCCTCAGGAATGGAAGCATACATCCCAAATTCCATCAAGTTACCATCAAAAGGAAAGCCCTGGTTCGACAAAAGATGCGAAAGAGCTGTAGGAAGGAAACAGCAAGCCTATAAGTACTGGCAGCAAAATCAGACCGCTGAAAATCGCAATTATTTTATCGAAGCGAGAAACGAGTGCAAGCGTGTGATCGAAGAAACTAAGGACAAACACAATCAAAGGATCAGGAATAAACTTTTGCAATGTCCCAGTGGTTCCAGGAATTTCTGGTCGGTAGCAAAGGCAGTAAGTAACAACTTTACAAAAACGTCTCTCCCGCCTTTGACGGACGAACGTGGCATCACGGCGACTACAGCCAAGGAAAAAGCAAACATGCTCGCCAGAATGTTTTCATCGCACTCTACCTTAGACGTGCCCTAAGGCAAGACTCTCCCCACCATACCGAACATCAACACTACCATGGCAGAAGTCAAGTTTTCTCACCGTGATATTCGCAAAATCCTTGATGAACTAGATACGCAAAAGGCATCAGGACCGGACGGAATAGCCATCGTGCTAAAGAACTGCGCCAACGAACTAACACCCGTTTTTTTCAGGCTTTTTTCCCTTTCTTACAGAAAAGGGATTTACCCATCCTCTTGGAAAGTCGCTCGAGTGCAACCTGTTCCAAAAAAAGGCAAGAAAACCACGCCCTCAAACTATCGCCCAATTGCCTTGCTTCCAATAATCTCCAAAGTCATGGAACGTGTAGTCAACCAGCAACTACTCAAATACCTCGAGAACAACTGAATAATCAGCGATAATCAATACGGCTTTCGCAAAGAGAGATCGACAGGAGATATATTGGCCTATGTCACTCATATATGGAGTAGGGCAATTGAAAACTACGGAGAGTCTCGAGCGATTGCGTTGGATATTTCAAAGGCATTCGACAGAGTTTGGCATGACGGACTGCTCAACAAACTGCCGTCCTTGGGACTGCCCGCCTCTCTCTGCAGCTGGCTGGCCAGTTTCCTTAAGAACCGATCCCTACACGTTGCAGTCGATGGACACATCTCGGACACATTCACCATCAACGCGGGCGTGCCTCAGGGCGCAATACTTTCACCAACTCTGTTCCTCATCTATATTAATGACCTGCTGATCGAAACGAATAATCCTGTTTACAGTTTTGCCGATGACAGTACCCTTGTCTCCCACTTTAGATCAGAAAAACCCTTACCAGCGACTGAGACTCATCACCGCAGACGGGAGCAGATTACAGCAATTAATCAAGACCTGGAGAAAGTTCAAACTTGGGGCGACCGAAATTTGGTCCAGTTCAATGCAGCAAAAACCCAAGCAGCAACGTTTACTAAGAGGGTCAATACAGCGGGCCCTGACATCATTATGGCAGGATCGACCATTCCTTCATCCTCGTCAATCGGGCTGCTGGGTGTCTCGGTCAACAGCAATATGCCATGGCATGACCATGTTGCTAACATTGCAAAATCAGCCTCCCAGAAGCTTGGTGCGCTATTTCGCAACAAAAAACTCTATACACCGCAGCAGCTGCTCTTGCTGTACAAAGCGCAAATAAGACCGTGCTTAGAATATTGCTCACATATCTGGGGTGCCGCACCAAAGCATACCCTAAAGCTGCTGGATTCCATTCAGAAGAGGGCTGTGCGCCTCGTCGGGGATCCGGAGTTGACCCGGAATCTGGATAGTCTGGAACATCGCAGACATGTGGCCGATATGTCTCTGTTTTACAGATACTTTCACGGCAGATGTTCCCAGGATTTGGCCCGCATCATCCCGTCCCTGGCAACTCCTGTCAGACAGTCCCGACAGACGGCAGGAGCGCACCAGTTCGTCGTACAACTAGAAACACCTAGAACACCGCTTTACCAGAACTCCTTTGTCTGGCGCTCTGCATCACTGTGGAACTCACTTCCAGGACATCTGTTTCCCACTAATTACAACCTACAAATATTCAAGAACCGTGTCAATCAACATCTTCGCACACACCGCTCGTCGAGCGCCATAGGATCTCCCTTTAGCGTGTGTGCCACTGCCATAAAAAAAAAAGATACTTAACCAAACGTCCAGGTACACCCGAAACAAGAATACCGCCATACGTTCGATGATGGTGGTCCAGGCCTGTAAAACTGACTGAATCAAACCTCCTTTATTTCGTGTCGCTGCTCGTTCTACCTCAATCTTCATTAGTCCCAATATTATGTTTTCAATTGTGCTAAGATCTGGTGAAGCTGCTGGCCATGAAATTGTTGCCAATTGGTGTTCTTGCATCCACGCTTGAGTATAGCCAGAAATATGGCATCTTGCATTATCCTGCTAAAAATGCCACCCCTCCGGAAATAAAGCATGAACTGTTTCAAGCAGAAAGCCATTTAGAATGTAACAATACTTTGCACAAGCTGGAAACAACTTTCATCAGATATAAAACATTACTAAAATCTTCTTCTCGAAAACGTTGACAAAAATGCATTCTTTGTTGCGTTTGTAGAGGTATCATTAGAGGGATTTTTTTTTTGGTTTTATTGATATGTAGCCTTATATTTTCAGTTACATGCGGACAGTTTCTGGACACACTTTTATTCTTCATTGATTTCCAAATCTGCTTGCTAATTTTCCAAACACTTTTTAACGTTTCGAACACCTTTTCTATACAAATATTCCACCTCCTTCCTTTTTCTACTTGCGATATTATTCCACAAATCTTAAGCCTGTTTATAGTCAACAATATTTGACAGATGGTGTTGTCATGCGATTTTGGCCATAACCTACTATAGGCACAACCTACTTGATGCATTACTTTTGCCTCAGAATGTTACAAAAAAAATATATATTAAAATTAGAAAAAATATACAATTCCGGATACTTTCTAGACGGACTATACATGCTTTATGCAAAGCACCGGAAAATAACAAATAAATTGCACAAAAACGGCCTGTCGTCGTGCACACTGGATGTGAATTGGCATCTACATCACGAGATGGCATCACCTATTGGAGCATATAATAGCTATGTAAAGTTACGTAAAACTAAGACTATCGAGACTAGTCACTGACCGATATTCCACTCCTTTTCCCTACAATTTTGAACTATTGGATCATGGGGAAAAATATTAAAATTAATTTAATGAATCAATAGTTTTCGATTTCTGAGTCTACAGAAAGAAAATGATAAAACAATTTTCAAAAAGAACTTAATTCTATAAACACAACATGTTTTCTGGCAGTAAAGAAAATAAGAAATGCTCAAAGGAAGCTTGAAGTTAGTACATTTTGTATTAACGAATGAGATTTGAAAGAGGCAATTAAAATAATTCACTATATAATAATTTATCCTTAGAGCCTCTAAAATCGGTAATGATGTGCGTCTTCTGTGGTGTAAATGCAGAAGTTCTATAAATCGTATTGAAATATCAATATTTTACACTTTTATTTTAGCAACAATAGAAGAATATAGAACAGCAGTGTGAAATTTGAAATTAATGAGGATTTTTTGTATGTCACTTTTCAAATCAATTTAATTAAAATAAACTCTTTCTAGCCCTTAGGTGTTACTGATAAGTCCTAAAGAGGACGAATAATTCTGCCAAAAAAAGTTATGAAGACAACGGCAAAATTCTAATGGCTTGAGGTGGAAATTCTAAGCAACGCAAGAAACTAAATTGTATATATTAAACTTATTTATATTTCGTGCATCTCATTAATATTTGCATGGATGCACAATGCACTATTCAAAAAGTGCAAGCAACGGTATTGTGTATAAATTTTGCATGAGTAAAATTAAATCTGCCGAGCTGTGTATATGGCTGTAACTAAAATCACAAACAGCTACAGTGGTTGTATGAGCTACACCGAATTAGGTCGGGTATCAAAACTTGCATTACGTGTTTTGTTCGCTTTTACGGTGTGACAGAATGGATGAGACTTTAGTAAACAATTCATGTCGCTGCTTTATTTCGAAAAATAGCAACAGTATTGATTTTAAAAAAGGCATTGTTTCACATGTATTCTATTAACTGATAATCAACTCCTTTTTACCTTACTAAAGCAGATATATTGGGCTTCTGTAATTCTACAATTTTATTATTTGTATAAAGTACGAGTTAGTTACAATTGTTAAAACCATGGAAACCGTCTCGGTTATATCTACTGACATTGCATTTAAAGCTCAAATAAGTATTACTATAAAATTATTCAGAAAATATCAAACTAAGGAGCTAAGTCATATTAGATTTAGGACAAAATTTTACTTAATTTTATAACGTACTTTTAGGACGTTCGCGTTCACCATAAAAGTCGAAAGGTAGGTTCTCCCGGTACCACACTAACAGTTAGCTATATTTTAAGACTTGCAAGACCTACAAACATAAGTTGATACTATTCTACATTTCCTGCACAAAATAATTTTTTAAGGTAGTGTCCTTGTCATGCGGTCTCCGACGTATATATTTTTTCACATTCACTATGAAGCAATATTGCTAACCAACGTTAAACTTCGGTTAAGGTCATATGTATAAAGTGGCAGTGAAAATAACTTGCTTCCCAATTTTCCACTTCTTAACAGGAAAAGAAAACCCGAATACATGAGCTAATCAATTTTGTATCTCCCAGGCTACTTAGGAATTTAAATATACAGCGCTAGAGGAATGAACGTAGGCTCACGCAGCTCGAGAGCGAACCTTCCTATGAGGCTCACCGTGTACACCTCAAATATCCACTAGTCCAAATTTGAGAGTCACATAGCGTGCACCATCATGGCAGTGAACGTGAAGTCATTAGAGTTCTTCTTTTTTGTACAGCATGTCAAATGTAATTTCCTGCTTCTTATGTGTTGGATGGTGATGAAATGGTCAATAAACAACGAGTAGAGATAAACAATGTCTACCGTTTGTACAATTTTGTGTAATAGTTTAACATAATTTATAAAGCTACGACACACCGCTTGTTATTCATATTCATTATTATGTCAGAAGTAAGAAGCTGTTTAATTTTTTTATTATTATAGGGAAGTCAATTAAAATTTAAAAATTGAAATGAAATGGTTTTAACGTTGTTCGAGGCATTTAGTACAGGGCTGTTACACATATTTTAAAAAGCTATGGCCGTTTTATTATACGGTAAACATAAAAGTTATATACAAGATTTTTCGTGAGTTACTGGGATTTAGTTGAGTAAATGATCATCTGGAGGCTGTCAAAAATATTAACCTGCATATTTTAAACAAAACAACTTGCATATTGTTCACTTTTCTAATAGCCAGTTTGTTACTGCTTCCGAATATACCGATAAAACTAACCCAAACTAAGAGGAAAAATAATGAAAAGTGTGCCATAAGTTCAATGCATTCGTCCAACAGGTTATTTGATGCCATTCTATTTCACACTGCAGTTTTAAAAATAGAGGTATCAAACCTGATATAAAATATCCGGCATCAGTATTGAACGAACTAACCAATAAATGATCAATTTACAGTTTATTTATGTTAAAAAAACACAGTTTGATTTTTGACACTTTTGCAATTGTAATTTATTTTTTCTGATAAAAAAAATAGGTAATTCACGGAAAAGTCTTAAACTCGTACGTTTGAAGATACGACGAACAACCTACTGACTGTTTCGTTTTCTGAAATTTCTAATCATAATTTAATAGGCTATGACACACCGCTCTTCACATATTTATATTTTATTATTAGAAATATAGAAACTGTACAGAGTTTATTAAATTTCTTTAACTAATACTGCTTCTTTTGATTTCTTTGGATATGTCGACTGAAGCTTTTGTGTAAATAATTTGCAGGGTGACAAGGCTCTACACTTTGAGAATCTTGTAAGTGTTTGAATATACAATTAGGAAATAGGCAATTCGTATCATACTTAATAATTAAAATTGAAAAATTTTACGCTTCAAATATTGCTTGATCATCATGCGTACTGCCTTTATATATTTGTTCTTAGATTGTTATTATTTTTTGTTATTTTTTTAAGTATATAATTTAGCACGTTTAACTAAGTAATTGACATAATGGTGGTACTCTATTTAAAATAGTGTCTATATCTGAAAACTTGCATGTACAACTATTGCTTGACTGATACATCAACGTATTCCCCTTTTATTTTATTTTAAATATCTCAACGGGTCTGCTAATTTTGCTCCTGTAATTTAATATTTTAAAGGATGTCATTACCATAAAGCGATAATAAATATAGTATAGATAATATCTACCATTTCTATGAAAAAAAAGTTTTTGAGCTACAGATGTCATGCGGCATAGGATGATAATTTTTGCACAATCGGCCCTCGTGGCACCTACATTGTGCCTTATTTACTATGAAGCATGCATTACAATTACAACACTATAAGTGCTGGGACATTTACTAAAGTTACTGGCATCGAAAATAAACTGCTTTAAACTTTTCCACTTTTTGACAGAAAAATAAAAACAGAATACACGGACTAAAACCCATTTCGTGCCTTCCAGGCTACCTAGAATCTAATTAGATGTTAACATACAGAGCTCCAAGAATGAACAAATCTCACGGGGCTTAAAAGCAAATATTTTTATGAGGCACAAATAACTTGTGTACATCGAAGCCCCGCAAACCCAAATTTGTGAGTCACGTAACGTCTGCTATTATTAAACGTGATGCCATTTGAGTTCTTACTTTCTTTTGTGCAGCGTATTTCATATCATTTCCTGCTTCCTATTTACTAGATCATGATGAACTTGTCAACAAACGAGGTGTAGTTACATAATGCCAACCGTTTGTACAATAGCTAAACATAATTTACAAAGCTATGACACACCGTTTGTTACTTGTTATTTATATTTTATGAGCAGAAATAAAAAGTGTGTTCCAAATTTATAATATTTGTGCGTGCTACTGTTATATAATTTTTATTAATTATTTTTAGAGACTCACTTAAAACTTAAAAACTAAATTGAAATATATTTTGCGTCGGTCGAGATACCTAGTACACAATTGTTGCTGTCAGGATCTTTTATCAGAACAAATAAATGAGCATCGCAAAGCTGTCAAAAATTATCAACCTGTATTTTTTAAAGAAATTAATTTGCGTATTTTTCACTGATAAAAATGATGAAAACTGTTCTCTAAAATCAATGCAATAGAAAATGTTCTCTTTCTAACACATTCGTGTTGTGAATTGGTTTTTGTATTTAATCTCAGTTAGTTTTAAAAATACAAGTATCACAGCTGGCATATACGGAATCAGTAATGAACGAACTCTGATATATGAACAATATAAACAGTGTTCTGTTTAAAAAAAGACAAGTTGATATTTTTTACAGCTTTGCGATGCTCATATATTTTTTCTGAATTAAAATTCAGACAACTAAATTTGAATCCTCCAACTCGTGCCTTAAAATATATGAAGAACGACTGTACTTACCGATTGTACCATTTTCCATAGAAGCTAAACATAATTTACCTAGCTCTGACACCGCTTGTCACAAAAATTATTTAAAAGGTATTAGATTTATTTTACTGTTGTACTGTTGTTTCTTTTATTTTTTACTTTAGATATATCAATTAAAGCTTCCTTCTACAAAAAATCCAGGGTGGCACGAATATATAATATGCAGATCCCATAAGTATCTAGATATATATTGAGAGGATAGGTCATTTTTATCATACTCAGAGAGTGAATAAGTAAAACTGTAGAATTGCGGCTATTGAATATTAATTGAGTAATATATCACGCGTATTCCCATTTTATTCGTGTCTACGTTATTTTTATATATAATTAATATGTTTGCCTACATAATTTTTAGAATGGTAGTAGTTCATAATTTCCAAATGATGTTTTTACTTAAACTAGGTAGTTCTTACCATATTGAGGCAGTGATTAATTTTATCTGAAAACTTGTATGTACAATAATTGCTTTATTGAGTAATACATCATCGTATTCCCGTCTTATCCGATTTTAGATAGCTTAATATGTCTTTTAATTTTTAAGTTCTAACTTTTGAATTTACTATTTTAGGAATGTCAACTAAGGATTTTGTCTAAGTGATTGACAGAAAGGCAGGGGTCTATCATATATATCATATTCTTATCATATTCGGGAAGTTAATAATTAGATTTACCACCTGATTTGAATATTGCTCGATTGTGTAATATGTCACATAATATGATATGTTACATTATTCGTTCTGATTCGAATATGGCTCGATTGAGTAGTATGTCACATAATATGACATGTTACATTAAGCTGGTCTTTAAATACCTTAATTTGGCTTCTGTATTCCCTGATTCCAGATAGCAACCGTCTTTATTGCTCGTGTGTCTACGCTCGTTTAATATTTCTGGTAATATGTAGTATAATGCGAGGATTAATAATTATTAAAATTATATTCAGTATAACCACCGAGATATTTTGCTAATTTTATGAACGGCCAAAGAACAAATATAAATAGAAACTATAGTATATTCACATTTGTATTCTTGCCTGCCTCCATAACTGTCATCGCTCATATTTTCCTTTGCTAAACGTGCGAAATAGAATAGTTTGGCTTTATGTGAAATATTGGCCTCTTACACCATAAAGTATAGTTATATATTTAAGCCTGGACCGCTGAAATACAGTTTTTGCCCGTTGTTATGGTAAGATTATTTTATATACTTTTTTCCAATGTTATGCATTTTAGTGACTCAGCTATGGCAAACAACGGGATCAATAAGTGGTTGAAGTGGATAATAGAGATTGCAAAGATTGCAAAGAGTCTAAAGATAAAGACAGATTCCTAGCAAAATAATGGTGAAACTGTTGTTGATGGAAAATTTAAAAGATGGTTTGAGGCTAATGATATGCCTGGCTACATATCAAGCAATCGCTTAAAGAAATGGAAGAAAATTGAACGTTTCAATTTTTACTGGCAGTATTATCGAAATTCTAACTAACTCAACAAGCACATACCTACGTAGATAAAATAGGACCCACATTTTAATGGGAAAGAGATGCACGCTAAACTGATACATGTCAGATCAAGGCACTTTTTGACGTGTTGTATTTGGGCATTTACAAATCAAGAAGACTGGATATCAAAGATCTTTGAAGAGCATATTGCAGTGGTATTGACGCTCTTTTCTGTACAATGTCATATAATCGAATTTGCTCTCTTTTGAACACATAAATACGCGTTAAAAACGAAAACAAACTGGCAGCCATAAGGGAGGTTCCTAGAGTTGTTTGTTGAAAAATGTGAGAAATCCGTTGTACCTGAACTAGATTTGATAATTGATGAGCAACTTGTTGCTTTCGTGCTAGGTGCTGTTTCAGGCAATATATTCCATCGAAACCTGCAAAATATAGGATCATGATTTTAGCCTTAGTAGAACGGTGTAATATGTGTATCTTGAATATGGAAGTATATGCAGGAATTCAACCGGAAGAACCTTTTGACTAACCCTTTAGAAGTTACCGAGCGTATTACAGAAGTAATTAACGGAACATTTCGTAATATTACCATGGGAATCTTGTTTTCAAGTGTACCTCTAGCAAATGATTTAAAATATTATTATAAACTTTCAATGCTGAAAGCCTTTTATTTCAAAGCAAATTAGAAAATATTCGTGACTTTGAAAGCCGAACCAATGTTCCAAGATCCAAAACTTGTATGTACTGCAAATGTGGAAATGGAAGATGCAACATATGTACTCGTAAAAGAGACAAAAGAACAAAGAACATCTACATGCATTGCAATAATCGGATTTGTAAAGACCATCAAAAGGACATGCCGTTTGTTTGCATAAGTTGTGACGCACACGGCTACGATTAACTTTTTTATTATATTATCATTATTATTATATTCGAAATGTTTTGTTTTTAATATTATACTTTCTTCTATGGCAAATTGTCTTTGTTTTTATCACTTTTTGATTTGGTTTTGTTTTCAAATAAAATCGTTTGTATCTCTGTATACAATATAAGGAAAAGCTGCATTCTGCTATTGGAATAAAATGTAAGCATTTTTCTTGCCATTTTCCTTCTCATAGGAAATAGAACTAGGAAATGTCTTAAATGTTTTATTTCCGGAACCATTTAAATTGGACAAATAAATTTAATGTATTTTTAATGTAATCTCATAATATCTGTTTTAGTTTCTTATAGAAGATTCCTGTGGCGCTGAAAAATTGGGTGAATATTTAATTTAATAAGCATTTCTAAAATTAGTTTAGAAATTATTCCAGAGATAAATGTTGACAGTTTAAGGGCATGGAGTAAAAGTAATTGTTACATATTCGCAAATAAATGCCCCTGTGACAAAATTAAATTTTATAATACTCGAACCAGACATATTATGAAGATTTTAGAGACTGCTGTAACAGCTAGTTTCAACAGAAATATCTGATGTTCAGATTTAATTAAAGCCTTTCGTTCTTGTCCTAACGGGCAATTCTTCTAGAAAATGAAGACTGATAAGGTAAATTGAAATAATGAAAGGCAAGGGTAGACATCGCTGGATTCTTGAATACTTTAATTGTGTTTAAGCAAAGTTAATACATTGATAATACTGACATTAGCGTTATAATTAAGTTATCACTGTAGCTGCTAACGGTCACAGCCTGAGAAATGTTTCGATAGTAAAATAAAATCATGTTATGAATGAATCAGTGAGTTGCAGAGAAACCGGCATACATTTAGGGATCAACTATGATACAGTAGGAATAACAAATCGAATCTCATCTACTTTATAAAGACGAATTTCAAGGTATAAGCAGATCTATATGCCTTAAGAATTTACATCAAAATATTATATTATGGTCTCTTTGACTATCTTTATCCCTGGATGATTTTTAGTGCTTTCGGAAAAGCACTGACTTGGCAGTAGAATAAAAATTATAGAAGGGCAAGGTCGTCTAAGCGCGGGAAAAACTGATGAAAATTCGGGCCGCGGAAATAAACTAAAAGATTTTAAATTACGTAAGCCTTATACTCTACAATTCAAAAACTAATTTTTCTGCCAGAGCTTTAATTACAAGAAGTTTCGATGGTTCTGCTCAAAAATTACATAATTATCATTTGTTTTTGCTCGGTATTTGGGGTTACGGAAGCGATAATATAAATACTGACAGACCTTTTTTTATTGTAAATCCCAATTAGAAAAGTGATCCTTGGTTTAAAAACACACGTTTAGGTGTAAATTTTCTTACAAAATGGATCAAAACTTCGGCCGAGAGGATTGATCTCGATACAAGAATTAACAAAATAACTAACCACTCCCATCGCTCTTGTACTGTATCAGTTCTTGCAAAACAAGGCATTCAGGAACAACAGTTGCTAAAATCTATTAAACTTTACCTTCAGATAGATTCCGCGCACGACTCCAGTTTAATCCAGAACATGAGAAATAACAATAAAATCCCACTTGTACAAGTGTAAAACCATCAATGTCTGTCTACGTAACAAAAATCTTAATAAGAATCCTTAACACATCAAAATTTTACCTTTAATATTGTTAATAATTATAAGTTAATTGGCATATTATTGTCTGTTTATATTTATATATGCAAAATTGATTTTATTTATTTGAATTAAATCAAAATAATTCTTGATTTATTAGATTGTTGGTTTTTGTATTTTTTCGTGAAATAGTAATGACAAATACCATTCGTGATAAAATTTTACTTTGGCAATATTTCCCTTTAGTTTGTTGCTTAGCAACAACTTTTCGTTTCATTATTGTAAAATTTTCCCGAAAAAAAATATTTATGCATGTGAATATTTAATTGAAATTATCCGATGTTATATAGGTTGCAAGTGTAAAGCGTTGACGGTCGGTTTCGGTGTGGTAAGTAATTAAAATTAAATTAAAAGATAAAACGTATATTTAATTTTATAATTCGGTGAAATGAACTAATACCAAGGGTAATATAAAAGAAGAAACTAATATTTGTTCATAAAACCGTGTCTCTCAATTACATAATCTACCGGATTATGGCAACACTTCCACATTATTAATCTGAAACCAGTACCTCGCAGCATTTGCAATATGGACTGGACAATTAATCTTGTTCAAGAAATGAGAGTCGGTGCGTTCTAGTAGCAGTAGATTGAGAGACAAGAAATCGTGTGGAACATCCGTTGGCAATGCAATAGTATATTGTCTTTTTAGGAGAAGAGGTTGCTCTTCCTCCGAAGTACACATACTATTTTCTGCGATCGAAAAAGGAATAATGAAATATTTATATTTTTGAAAGAGACGATGTCCGGAAACACCCCTGAATCTGCTGATGAGATAACTCAAGTTATCCTAGCTGGCATGGAAGGTTTCGTGTCTTCTTCTATGAAACGTATCTCACACAGTAAACCATGATTTGGGAAAAACTGCTCAAGAGCAGTCAGTGCTAAAAATGCCTCCTACCGCAAATGGCGCGGCGCCGAGTTCCGACAGTCGAAAATCGAAATATATTCATCACGATTAGAGACCAGTGTAAGCAGACCATTGACGAGAGGATGGATGTAACGAGCAGATCAAGAACAAGCTTCTCAACTGTCCTAACAGATCAAGATCCGTTTGGTCAATTGCCAAAGCTGTCAATCCCACCACTGACCGAAGATGATGGCACAATTGCGGCGGAAACGGCCAAAGAAAAAGCGAACATTCTTGCCGAAATATTTGCATCAAATTCTACCTTATACCATCAAGGAAAGGCTCCCCAAACTAACCCAACTATCCCGACAGGTCTGGTATTTCGCCAACGCGAATACTCAAAAGCCTCTAGACACTAACAAGGCGTTTCAGCAATAGTGCTTAAGAAATTTGCTGCTAGACTAACAGCTCCACTATGCAGGGTTTTCTCCCTATCATACAGCTTTCCTTCTAGCTGGAAATGCGCTCAAGTGCAGCCAATACCGATGAAAGCTAAAAAACGAGTCCAAATAACTACCGTACAATTGCCTTAATTCCAATCATGTCCAAAGTCGTTGAAGAAATTGGTCAACGAACAGCTCTTAAAATATCTCGAAGCGACAGGCATCATGAGCGATCGCCAGTATGGCTTCCGCAAGCACAGATCAACGGGAGATCTCCTGACTTACGTGACCAATCTGAGGACCAAAGACATCGAGAGCTACGGCGAATCTCGTTCAGTGGCTCTCGACATATCCAAAGCATTTAAGAGGGTGTAGCATGACGGATTGTTAAGCAAATGGACAGCATACGGACTGCCACCAGCCCTGCTTCTATGGCTATCCAATATCTTAAGGGATCGAAGCATCCGAGTTGGTATTAATGGACATCTCTTGGAGGAATTCAAAATCACTGCCGGAGTTCCTCAGTTTTTAATCATCTCCTAATGATGCTAGCGGTTAGCGAAACGCGCGTCGAGTACAATAATTCTGTTTCGGTATTGTGGATAAAACTCCGTTTTAGTTCCTCAAGGGTGTATATTATCTCCCACACTGTTCCCGCTCTATATTACCCAGATTTTGTTTCGTATAATGTAAGAGCGAACTCGCTTTGAGCCATCCGGAACTATCTCATACTAACCCAAATCAACCAGGCTAACTAAAACTAACCAAACCTATACCAAGCACTGTTTTCGTTCCGTCATGCTTGCTTTAAGCCAATATGATAATTTGTGACAGTGGATACTTGCCTAATATATTGTCAGTTTAATAGATCAATGTTGTATCCATATTGTACTATTTAAAAATACCGATTGCTAAAATGGAAATTCTACTACTATTTCAACTACTTATTTTACTTTATGTTAGCAGTAAAAAAAAACATATTATATTAATGTAAAAAATAGAACTTATACGCATAAATATGTATATACAATGTAAATACTATTAAAATATGCAGTGTATATCAGTTTACAAATCAAGAAACTGTCGTGCTGCCCAACCTAAGAAAGGATGCAAATAATGCAAAAAAGGAGATAAAAAAATATTATTTTTTAAAATTCCTGGATTTTTTTTACAAACGTCATCGATCTGTTCAGAGAATTCGCTTTACAACGTTTTATTTAAAGCGGACTTTATCTCTCCAGGAATAAAGCATCCCCTTCAGACCTGGAAATTCTAGCATAATCAACTTTTCCTTAGTAAACCCTTTTGCTCCCAGCGTTGTCACTAATTACAAATTATATGAATAGAACTGCATGAGTGTTACTTGTTTCCTCCCAAATTACGGTACTAATATAATCCGTATTTACTCATACCCTGTCAATTCACAAGCAACCATGTCCTCTCATTTCACAAAATGATTTAACCATCAAGTAAACACCTTCTTCAAAAATTGAGTAATTAATTTTAAACGTTGCAGAATAATGACTGTCAAGTGGAATGCCAAATAAATATTAGCTTTAAGCTATAAACACTGCTATAATATTGTAAAGTGCTTTAATTGAAAAGTAATAATCTTTTGAATAAAATGCT
The DNA here is from genome assembly GCA_016904865.1 of Pissodes strobi. Classification (NCBI taxonomy): domain Eukaryota; kingdom Metazoa; phylum Arthropoda; class Insecta; order Coleoptera; family Curculionidae; genus Pissodes; species Pissodes strobi. The sequence continues at coordinate 117,648 of MU185303.1, read as the reverse complement.
ATTCAATTTGAAACTAATGTTTAGGGATATTAACCAAAAGCGTATTTCCATGCAACTCGCAAGATTTAACAACAATTAGTTTCGTGAAGTACGTTCACGACTCGCAGTTTATAATTGTATTTTATAGGAGTATGCATGTATACACGCCGCAATAAACATATTATGTCTGCGGTAGTAGGAGAATAAAACAGGATCTAACTTCCTAGAATGATATGCAAGTCAGTGAGGATTATTTGTGAAACTAGCAGAATGGAACAGTACTATTAACGCCTTGAAATTGTATTTACTTGATTTCGAGGGAAATTAAGAGAAGAGGCAGCCTATGTTTCAGTAATACCTGAAACAGCTTTGTTCATTGAAACATGAGGAAGGAAGGCCACATGGATATCGTTTCTAGGAAACTTCTGGCTCAGGAGCGCCTAAATGTTTAGGTTTCAAATTCTGTTAACGAATAAGTAGGCGTAAGGTCATAAAGTTCAATACGGCTAATGTTAGTTTGGCTTAGATAGATAATAATATAGATCGGAGTGACACATTCACATCTAGCTTTAGGAAATTTTCAGCGCTAGTCCAGCAATTTTCGTAGAAACAAA